>CAKNYM010044375.1:46901-87928 GCA_932195095.1 Andricus curvator | reverse complement strand
CAAGCTGCCCGCTGCATTGTCGCCTCTATACCTATCTTCCCTCTACGTTACCACAGTCAGGCCGAGCAGTGCCCATCACTAATTGGGAGCCAAGTGCTCTGCATCCACTCGTGATGAAAGCAGAAACTCTCGCCGTTTTCTGCGCACATGGGACTGCACCTTCATGTGTATCTGCTTTACGCCGACGTTTTCTGCCCACATGGGACAGCCCCTTCAAGAATAACAGCGCTCTCACACGATTGCAGATCAGCAGATTGCATGCAGAAAGTTTATAAGAGTGAAAGAGATGGAGAACAGCCTATCTATCACAAGAGTGAAAGAGATGGAGAACAACCTATCTCTTTCACTGTTGTGAACTTTCTGCATGCAATCTGCTGATTTGAAATCGTGTGAAAGCGCCCTAAAGTCGCCAGATGGTTTTATTCATTTTTATACGTATAATACGTGGTTTATGTATTAAACATAGAAAACATCGAGTGGCGCGTCACAACCCATCTCTGCCGTCAATACACGCGCTTCAAATGAAATTGCGCGTCATGTGCAATCCAGTGTGCGCAAACGACCAAAGGTCTCAATAAGCATGGTGGAACAGGTTGAAGATATGTTATTCGTTTTTTGTTGTTGACATCTAGAATAGCCGGCATTTTCAGAATCTTCACACGTTAAAAGTGAAGCAATAGTCAGTTGTATGACCGCGGTATTCGATAATTAGAATTGCCGTCCTGATACACTTGCTTTGCAGAGTATGATATCCAGTCGTTTGTCAGTTAATCAGAAAATATTTACCTAGTATTAATTGTTCTGGTTCTGTCTTGCGGTCGCAGCTAGTAATATTGCTGTTATATCACAACATCTTCTACTATTTAAGAATTAGTGAATAATTAGCCAAATCACCTGGCGTTAGTAAATAGTCACATTATCAGGAAAGGATGACGGAGATTTCTTCTGCGGAAAAAGTATGTACATACACTGTGAATGACATATTGTTTTTACTTATTACTAGAGCAAGTAAGCGCGCGCTCTGCATGCTACAAACTACACTTTTATATGTTCTTAAACATTAAACCTGTTTGAGTCATTAATTTTCAGTAAAATTCCACTGTTTCAAATTCAAAAAGTAATTTTCCGTCTTTGTTTGGATATCCCTCAGGTCTATTCCAGCTTATCCCTCGATCCTCATCTGTAAATGAATGTACGCTAGGGTAGGTGTATGTATTACTGCGAAAAAAAAAATCAAGACGACTTTTGAAGATAAAAAACAAGTGTTTGAATGAGAAATTCGTTATGCATTCATTCGTGAAGCAATATTTGGTATTTAATTAATAGAATTCAGTTGTCAAACCCTGAAAAGAAATTAGATTTACGTGAAAAATGCGAACCCTGCCGATGGAACAGCACTGAAAAAGCACTCAAAAAGCACTGCCCAGTGCCGTTTCAGTGCTGCTCGTTTAAAGCTACTCAGATTACAGTTTTAAATGCCTGCAGAAGTTCCCTTTATACCTGCGAATAGGCTACCAAGTGGACCAGCTGAAAGGGATTAAAAATGCAAAATTAAAATTTGTGAAATTTTGAAATTACCTTTGCGAAAGTTAGAAATTCAGAATTTACGGGTTTCGATGATTTCAGATATCTAACTTTTTTTTTGAAAAGTTTAAAATTCGAATGAACATAATGTATCTCGTAAATGGAATGAGATACGCCAAAACAGGCAACATTTTCGAATTCAACTTCAGAATAGTATATTAGTATTTAATTTATAAGTATAAAATATATATAATGAGAAAATTCATAAATTAAAAAAAAGTGTTAATAATTTGAAGAAAATTTTAAAAAGGGATTCGGGTTGGTAGCGGCCAACTGCTGTAAACCACTCTGCCTGTCCGGTACGTGACGAATACAATAGAACCATTATATGACCGTCGCATCACCCTCAGTGCGGTTTAGGTGCCGAAATCAGCAGAAACAGTCACTGAAAAAGCACTGGCGGCCCAGTGCCGTTCGCCAGTGCTTTTTCAGTGCTGTTTCATCGGCAGGGAATACAAAAAAAATGTTCCATGCAGGTATTACTGCGGGTTTGCATGGATTACTGCGCGCCAACTACTGCTATTTTATTTTAAGTGAAGTTACAAATAATTTAGGAAATTCAAACCTTGTAATTCATGTTAATTATAAAAGATATGCATGACTTAGATATACTAATAAATTTAAATAAATTCGTAACGGGAAAACCCAGCTTTGCAGCAATGACATATCCAGCTGACTAGATCGTTTTCCTCTTCAGTACTTAACTGCTGCAGGCCGAGGCTTCTTGTCTGCATATTTATTGCATTTTTTGCTCTTATAGTTGACTCAGGAACTTTGTATTTCCTAGCCATTTTAGCAACCGATTGTCCTCTCGACACCCCCTCTAATGCGAACAACACATCTTCTTTCGAATACTGAATTCTTACATTCTTCTTTTTCCCAGCTGCTCGCACTTTTTTTGGCTTAGATTTCTTTCTTTCAGGTTTGACCATTTTTGATCACATAAATTCAAAATCATTTAACATAAAAGACACACTGCGACACTGACAGGCATTATCACTGGCGACTAAGTAAGGTTAGTCTTGAGGTTATGATATAGCGCCTGGAAAACCGCAGTACTACATGCAACAAGCCAAATCGTGTACCAAATACTGATTGTGGTATAAAATACTTTCGACTTGCAACAGTCCCACCGTGCCTCCTTGCATAACCGATTCCATTGCAAGTACAAATTTTCTTTTTCGGAAAAACAGCTTTTATTATTTCTTGTATCTTGTATGTTGAATCGAAAAAAAAGTGTCATCAAAAAAGTGTTATGTTTCAAAACAAATTGTTTCCATACTGCGTAAAAGCTTATGCAAGAAATTTACAATCATTTAAAGAACAGCACTCCGGTAACTGAAATAGAAGAAAAATTGTGCATTTTTAATTTTTTATAAATGTTAATTTTTGAAATATTTATAAAAAAATGTAACTAATTAGAAAATATTTTAGCTTTTATGATAGAGTAGCTTTATTTAAAAAAAAATCAGGTATCATCAGAAAAAAGTCAGGGTTTCTGAACTTTTCTATCCACTTTCGTTAGGTTTTTCGACAGAAATCGTCAGGAAAAATCAGAATTCGTGATTCACGAGATACATTATATTTATCGTAATTTGAAACTTTTTAGGAAAATTTTAAGGTTCTGAAATCTTTGATACCCGTAGATTCTAAATTTATAACTTTTGAATCTGTATATGCAATATTGAAGAAAAAAATTATTTTTAGTTTTTCATTCTTATCGGTTGGCTTACCTGCAGTCCTAGCAATCACCTATTTTGCGCACTTTTATCATAAATAGCTATTTTAGAGCACTCATATGCACATTCGCAGCTATAAGCAAAATCTTGCAGACATGATTACAAGAAAGGATTTTTAATTTCTTTAAAATGCCAATTTAATTAATAAGTTGTGGTATAATGAAGTGCTTTATATATTTCAAGGAGAAATACGCAAAGCAGTTAAAGAGAAGAATGGAATGCTGGCGAGAAATCATCCTTCCAGTACACTCTGTCTTATTTTGGGAACGACCCTGGTATCCTGGTCTTATTGTTGGATTAGCCACTTTAATTTTTTCGTAAGTTTGTATTGTACGTTACAACATGATTTACTGCTGCTCGACAATTCTTTTGGTTTTGGAAGCTTAGACATAACATAAATAAACAGAGTGTTATTGATGAATATTTTTATGATATTTTATATTTATTTATAGTTTAATATGGATTCTGGAACCCGCGCTGCTTACAATGATTTCCATTAGTTTACTTATAGCAGCACTCATTGACTATCTTGTACCTATTGTGTCGTCAACATTTTTTTCTGCGAACAGTTGGACTGGACAAAAGGAACGCAAACTCGACGACATTTGTCAGAGTTTATCTCTCACTCTATTCCGAATGCAAAATGCTTGGAATATTCTATGGAATACACGCAATAATCGCCCAAGTTTTGTAAGTTTGTTCAGTTTTGCTGTTTTTTAAATTTAGGAATTAATCGTCAAAATTGAAAAGTTGTTTTCAACAAAAAATATTTTTTTATTATTGTGATAGGAGGGAACTACAAATTAAATTTCAATATGTGAAAGGCGCAAAAGTATTTAAATTCATAGAATAAATAATTTTAGTATGCCGGTTTACCCCGGTTTACGCTATTCCTAGAACTTATGGCCTCCGCAGTTTCGTGATGAGAGGAGCCGCGGGATCGAAAGAAAGGATGTGCTAAGTCAAGCGTGACAAACAGCTCGAGGGCCGCACTCTCAGCGTGTTGGTTGCGTCATGTGTCCAAATCCAACCGAAATTATTCATCGGCCCTGTTTGTTTACGTTTGGATTCCCCCGATTTAGGATCAAGGCCAAGACAGGCCATGCTCGAAACTGTTTTTATATCGGGATTTGAATGTATTGGCTTCACTTCTAGTTGTAGAGGCACCTTAGAAGCACTTCGAGGAGTATGTGCATTATGGTAGTTCAAAAAAGGCAAAGTTCGAATTTCGTTTGGGGGAAAGGCAAGGTTCCCAAAGAAATGAATACATTTTTTTTTTCGTTTGGACAATATTAAATAGTGCCGCCTATCCCCACTCTTTCCCCAGAAGAATAACACGGGGTAAAGCCCCATTTCTACAAATGTGAGACTGGAAGGCGTAATTTGTAATCAAATGAGTGCAAATTATAGGGACCTCTTAAAATCAATTCTCCTAATGGGACATATAGATTGATTTTTTATTTTGACGAGGTGAAAGGGGTATGGGGGACCCATATGGGGACGGCGACTGTCACTTGCGGTCGCTAGTGCGCGTGGAGATACACAAGACGACGGTTCCAACGGTGGTAACGTCTGCTATTCGAATTATATCAGTCCTTCATAACGCAGCGTTGAGGTGATTGCTTCAAGCACTATTTTCGAAATGCCAGGTGTGCATGTGGCACTTAGATGTACAAATAAAGGAGCAAATCGCTTTCCAAATAACAAAAAACTAAGGAAACCGTAGATAATGCCTTGTTCTTGTGTACAAGGTATATCTCCACTCACGGTGCTGCCCTCTAAGCTGAGCTTGACTAATCGCCTTCCCCATTAATTTTGTATAGTTTTTTTTCACAAATCATTTTCAATGGTCAAATACAAAATTTTAATTTACTTTTTTATTAATTGTGCAAACCATTTTTATTTCATCAAACAATACTTTTTTCACATTTTATCGCAAATTATCGGTACTCTTACAACTAGATAAACTAATTAGGCAATATAAAAAATCAGTACGGTTGATTCAATTTGTTCTTAAATGTTTAAATGTAACGTTTGACTGGAATAAGACAGAAAACTGTAGTTTTTGCAGTTTGCAACAAACTGCGCAGAATTCCGGTATGTCTGGTATTTTCACCACTTACCCATAATTGTATAAACAATTTTCATTTGAGTAGCATGAACCATTTGGCTTAAATCTAACCGGGACCCGACCGAAATGAAACAAAATACTTATGTGATTATCATTCTGTTTCTATACTGACAAAACGTAAATATATTCACTCGATTTAGGTTACGTTATTCAAAATACCGAAATTGTAACGAAATTTTGTTATTACGCGTAATTGTAAAAAATAGTTTATTCGAATCCTTGTGCATCTTATGTAAATATTAAAAGGCAGACGGGTAAAATATGACGTTATAACAGTTTAGTTTTTAATTTTGTTTCAATCTGTCAAAACTTAACGAAAAGGAAATACGAGGTTCGGTAATTTTTGGATAACGTAACGTAACGAAACGAAAGTTTCGGACGGGTCCCTGAAATAATAAAACAACACGATCGATTTACTTTATTGTTAATTCTTTTAATACTTTTTTATTGTTTAAATGTAACTTTTTACTGGAGTTTTTTTTGCAAATTCTTCAACAAATTACATTAGCTCTCGAGTAACTTAAACTTCTCAACATAAGAGGAACTAATGAAGTTTGTTGAAAAACTTCCCAAAAACAACGCTTTTCTGTATTATTCCAGTAAAAAGTTACATTTCCACAATGAAGTATGTTTGTTTTTTTGTTGTTTTTAATGTAAGCGTGGGGGCCCGTGAAGTCCCCTCTGGCGCTTAAGCTATAAAGCCGATTGTGCCACAACCGTGTTTATTCTCAAGGCAGTACACCGAATCCGGCCACCTTCACCGAGTATTTAGATCTCGGTGGATTCCGTTGCTTTTAACGTTCTGGAAAATATACCTTCCAGGTGCCAGGCGTACCACATCGCACAGTAAATGACGTCCATATTTGCACGGCAAAGTGATCCTCATCCACTCTGTCATCCGGCAGCCTCCCTAGCAGGCCATAGAGGGAATACGGCCAGGCTAGGGTGGACGGAGCGATCCCTCTGAGGTCATCAGTTATATGTACAGATTCGAAGCACTGCCTTGGTGTATTAATTAAGTGTATGCGTGTGTGTTCATTACTCCAAATCGACCAGCGACCACCTACGCAAGGAGATCGCTTTCCCATTTTCGAGTCTTCTCAAAGCCGACTAGTGACCCCCAAGGTCAGGCTCGAGATAGCTTGACATGCAGCCGTTTTATCCTTGGGAGGTAACCAGCCTCTTCTAAAGGGAACCTACAGTTTAAGGTGGATTCCGAACCACCAAAGACACGCTAGCAGTAAATATATAAAAAATTCCATTGGTACCGGATCAGGAATCGAACCCCATAGACGAGTGGAAATAGCTAATCAATTAACAAAAATTCCGAAGGTCTTCAAAAAATTATATATTTGTTTTTTCATATGTTGAACATAAAATAAAATTTTGCAAAACGCAATCGGGTCGTCAATTTGTTTAGAAAAATTAATTTTCAAGATTTCCCCCCCATTTCTCCACGAAAATTCAAAACATTTTCCCAACTTGAGTGAGTAATTATAAACTCAGTCTCTGTCCTTTAATAAATTTACAAAACGTTCATGATGCGGCAACATTATTGATTATAAACAAATTTTTATTTTGTTTATCACTCCCCAGCGAAAATACCGAAGGTTTCGTAAAATGTTGTTTCTGCCTCTTTCCATTGAGAAGACACTATTATACCGGGTGTCCAAAAAGTCCCGGGACGCCTAAATATTTCCTCAGGTGAGATATTTTTCAGGGCGGTCAAGGTCATTCTTGAAGGAACTTTCAACAAGGAATTGAATGGTGACCTTTATTTTGATCTTGGCCATGACCTTCGCGGTCATTTTAAGGTCAAATTGATTTTTTTGAATGGGAACCTCTATTTTTGACCCCGGGAACTGAGAGAGCGGAAAATTTTACGTCCAGATATGACCTTGACAAATAGAAAATTTGACCTGGAAAGGTCAGGGCAAGGTCAAACAACGTACAGCAGGATGACTCGACCAGCATGCATTTATGAAGAAAATGTTCAACGCAAGAGTTGTAGCATTTTATACTCCCGATCGATTGGTGAGTTTGACCTTGTCTATGACCAGAACCTTCACCAGGACATTTTCTTCAAAAATGCATGCCAGTCGAGTCATCCTGCTGCACGTTGTTTGACCTTGCCCTGACCTTTCCAGGTCAAATTTTCGATTTGTCAATGTCATATCTGAACGTAAAATTTTCCGCTCTCTCAGTTCCCGGGGTCAAAAAAAGAGGTTCCCATTTTAAAAAATCAATTTGACCTTGAAATGACCGTGAAGGTCATGGTCAAGATCAAAATAAAGGTCACCATTGAATTCCTTGTTGAAAGTTCCTTCAAGAATGACCTTGACCGCCCTGAAAAATATCTTAACTGAGGAAAAATTTAGCCGTCCCGGGACTTTTTGGACACCCTGTATGATTCGCAAAACTGTATGCATAATGTAACGGTAATGCAACTGTAATGCAAATGATCGTTTTCTTAATTACTGTTGCATTTTTTGCAATTAGACTGATAAAATTCCTGCAATATTAAAATTGCAATTAAACCAATTAGGTACTTTGTTAAACTAGCCAAAAAATACACACATTTCAGGTCCCGGAAGCTGGAATTACAACACTGACATATCGACATGGGCATTATGCCATAATTTAGTGCTTATTTAGTGCTAATTTATGCTGCAGAACAAAAATTTTGTGCCCGGTAATTTTGGCCAAAAACATGTAGTAATACTGGCTTCAGGTGACTCTGGTATGTGAAACTCGGAAACTATTAGTGGTATCAAATTCACCTTTGCGCAGGAATTTAGGGCTAATAAAGTGCTCTGGATTCGTGCTATGCACAAAATCCGGGCACTTTTTTTTCTACTAAAAACGTGTAGTAACACTGGCTTCAGGCGACTCTGGTATGTGAAACTCGGCAACTATTACTGGTATCAAATTCTACTTGGCGCGGGAATGTAGTGCCTATTTAGTGTTAATATATGCCTAGAGATCCTTATTTTATGCGAATCGCATAATCTCTCAGAATTGAATATTACTCGAAATCTTTGCGATTTATGAAGTTTCTAAGTTAAATAAACAACATTCTTCATCGTATAAAAACGCATAATTTTTTTTCATCGCATAATTTTTTAATTTTCGCATCATTTTGAAATTTTTGCATAATCTTGCAAAAATTCGCATAATTTTGCAAAATTTCGATTTCTGTATGGAAACTTTGATTTAATTGGCAAAATTAAAAAATCCTAATAGATATTTTATACTAATGCCGATTTCTAAGTTTCTCATCGTATACGCTGTGTTTCAAGATAATTCGATGACAAGTCTCGAAGAAGAACCAAAACTCAAAGAGGACATGGTTTCAAAGATACTAACTGGAATGCCATCCAATCAATCTGATTTCGCTATGAAATGACTTCAAATGCCTTTAGTGCATATTCTGAAATTCTTTCCCCAAAGCGCCGCAATTTATTGCCCGTAAATGTAGAAGTCATGATGTCTTTATATTTTGGCGATAACCCTGATAGTCTACAATTACTCATTTTCGTTCTAAATCAGACTTTGTTCACTAAGAGATAGCTCGCCTCCTCAGAACCAAGTTTCACTCAAAAGAGCAGGCTAAAGTTTGTACCCTAGAAATTATGTTTTGGGGGTGCCTCCTGAGTATTTTCACCGAATATGAAAAAAAATCGTTAGGTCCCCTTTTAAAATAAAACGAGGTTTGTTGTTTTTTATCAATTCATGTGATTTTTTTCCAAACCAACAAGTAATTTCAATTTATTATTATACCATTAAGCCATTTCCCTTTCGGGGTAGGTGTGATTTGCTCGATTGGAAAAATAGTACTGTGTGGATGGGTATATAGGAATAGGGTAGATAGATATATAGGTGTAAGGTATAGATATTTTAGATTGATCTAGAATTCTCGTGTTATTTATTTAAATGACACGTTCATTCCGCAACACTGCTCCGACCCAGGTTTCTGATCAATCTCTCTAGCGATCACCCCAAATGCAGAGCCTCACAAAACTGTTATGTGCGGTTCCCCACTTGGTCCCATTAGTATCCAAGGTCTTCGTTTCAGGCGTCATTAACTCTGTTATCACTCTGTTTACAAAATATTTGTCGCCACACTTTTCTGTCCTGGCATACTACTCTAGCTTCCTTCACGTCCATGCATTTTTTCATGGAAGCTCTCGTGTTTCTATGGCTTCTTATGTCTCTTCGGATTAGTGTCTCATTCACAGACTCTAACCATTCTTTCGGCGGTCTACCTCTGGGCATTCTGCCATTTACTTTACCTTTATACACTTGTTTCGTCAGTCGTTCATCTTTCATTCTTTCAAGATGTCCGAACCATCTTAACTGATTTCTTTCCCATATGTCAACTAGTGTCTCTTCTGCACCACATTCTTTGAGCATTATCTCGTTTCGGACTACCGTATAGTACAGTCGGTACAAATATAGAATTATGTATGGTCATTTTAGCTTTTTTTTATATGTTTTTATTTCTGAGAATGGACCCTGCTCTACCGATAACCTTCTAACCCTCATTTATGCGTCTATCTAATAGATTTTGAAAAATGTGTAAAAGACATCAGTTTTGGTTGAATTCTACGTTTTTGGTGCATTTTAAATAAAATGTCTAATGAGCAAAAAAAAAGTTAACAAATTTCCGTACAATTAAAAAAAAAGAATATTCTAGCATAAATAGTTCTAAAGTTATGACGTCTTAAAGAGATTTTTCAGTTTAAAAAAACGTTTAATCCGTTTCTTGTCGAACAATATCTTGGCCTCTATACATCCTACATCAGTGTTGTTTGAAAATAAATTAAAGCAGATTAAATCCTCTTAAAAACTAAAAAAAATTGATTCCAGCTCTTCTTGAACATCAGTTATATTCTATTATAGCAGGATGCTTTTTGTGGAACTTTATTATAGATCGCATTTTTTATTTAAAACTTATTTTGTATGTCATCAGTACTTTTCACTATTTCCTTTAACGCTTGTGCTTGGAAAAGAAAATCCTCAGAAGTCAAGGTTTAAAATCGTCATTTAGAGAAAATGTATAAATCCTTTATTGTTATTTTAGATATTTCTAATGTATTCATATTATAACTGAGTTTTTACATGGCATTAGTGAATGAGAAATTCATTGGGCAGTTGCGCTGAAACAAAACAGTTACAATAATTCGAGTATTCAATGTGTAAAAGGAATTCCACAAAAAGCAGCCTGATATAAGGATAGCTGATGTTCTGTAAGAGCTAGAATTAATTTTTTTTAGTTTTAAAGATCTAACTTTTTTTTACTGAAAAATCTCTTCAAGACGTCATAACTTTAGAACTATTCATGCTAGAACATTTCAAAATCTAAAAGGGAGGGGAAAGTAAGCAAATAATAATCACACATCTGGAACTATTTTTTGATGCAAAATTATAAGTTTTTATCAGAGAAAACTTTACTTATTATTTGCAAAAATGCAACATTAATAAAAAAAACGATAATTAGCGTTATGCATACAGTTTTGCAAATCATATAATAGTCTCTTCTCAATGGAAAAAAGCAGAGACAACATTTTGCAAAACCTTCGGTATTTTCGCTGGGGAGTGATTAACAAAATAATAATTTTTTCATAATTAATAATGTGGCGCCATCACAAACGTTTTGTAAACTTAATACAGGATAGAGAGTGAGCGTTTAATTACTTACTCAACTTTGCAAAAAGTTTTGAATTTTCGTCGAGCAATGGGGGGCAAATTTTGCAAATTAATTGTCATAGGCAACGACGAAATCACAACGACAGGCCGGCGAAAACCTCGTGTGTCTTGAGGACACGAAGCGACCCAAGGATGACAGCTTTCTGCATCCATCTCGCAAGTGCCTTGGCATATTTTTGGCACGCGGGTATGGCTTTAAGGTTACGAACCACAGTGATAGTTTCGCACCTCCGAGAGCACCTATTACAAGGACAATTACTTGCACCGAATATTTTGGGTACACTCGTTGCAGCTCTCTTTTAAGGTCTTGATACCTCTCCTCTTTTTCTTTCTCCTTTGCAGTGATGTTGCATTCGGACGGAGCCGAGAATTCGATCACGAATATAGTTCGTTTCTCGAAGTCTTGGAGAACAATGTCAGGCCTCGAGTGCGCAACGGAGACTGCTGCCCGAAAATCGTAGTTCCAGAAAATTTGGCACTTCTCGTTTCGGACAATCGACTCTATCTCCCTTGGAGCGTTCGGCAGGGCAGGGTCGCGACCAACACCGTAAAAGCGACAAAGATGGTAATAAAGCACTCTTAGGGCTGCATTATGTCTATAGATATACTTAGTTCCTGCGTGGGTCGGACACCCTGATAGTATGTGTTCTAGGTACTCAGCGTGTGCATGACACGCTCTGCACCTATGACACCGTCCTGGCATGCGAAAATAAAACCCTCTATACCGGAATTAGGCCCTGATGATTTGAGGAAAGCAAAAGTTTGCTCCTTCGACAAGGACTGTTTTTCTACATTTCTGTGAAAGTTTCCGTGCATTTTCTTGTCGAGTAGCTGTTCTTGAAATTTTCCAACCTCTGCTTTCTTTACTTCGGCTTTTAGAAGTGACGTATCTAGATGGAGTTGAGGCAGGATTAAATTTTGGTTTAGAAGTTGACGATAAAAAAAGAAATTTGTACTTCCCTTTTCCAAAATTTGTCCTTTCACTTGGCGCAGCTTGGGTCGGGGCCGCCAAGGCTGAATTGAATACATTTTCAACAATAAAAAATGTTGAGCGCCAGCTAGTTGACTCCCAGCTAGCAAGGAAGCGATTAAAGCGAATAAAAGCATGAGACGAAATTAATAGGGAGGATTCATTGGGAAGGCCCAATAAGAAGCAGAAAACTACAGAGTTCCAGAGATATACATTTTGTATGATTAGGTACTTACATTTTGACGAATTTAGCTCGACTTCTCGAATTTCCTTCAACAATTTCAATATATAATTTTATCTAATTCCTTGATTATATTTCAGTCGATTACAATAATACCGCAATTTCGTCGAATTTTAATTATGAAAACCACAATGGCCGTAGCCCGACTTTTCGCCAGGATAACAATTTTCCAAATTTTGCCGTTCGCTCGGGCGCCTGACGAGAAAGTGACGCTTCCCGTTTGTCTCGCGCTCGAGATCTCGCCGAAGCCATCACGCGCGACCCACACGTAGGTCCCAAGACCCCGTGCCTGATACTCAAGCCGGTGGACAGTCAGAAACCTGACATACCAAGGAAATTCAAATTTAAAAATGTGTCAGACTTCAAAATGAGCATTCTCATCTTCACATCTACGGGTATATTGTATTTGGTGTGTTAAATTATTTGTCTTAATTAATCTCCTGTCACACTCTCCCCCCTTCAAACCGTAAAGTCAAGGTGAGAATACGACAACTATGATTCTGAATGGGAATAATTGGTTAATAATTATAATATGACATCGCTCAATACCCAATTCATCCAATATGGTTTGTATGAAGTTGAATTTCATGCCCCGTAAATCAATTTTAACGGCATAAAATTGACACAAAATTTTCTTTAAATAATATATCTCTGGAATCTCCTTAGCAAATATTTGGGTACGATAATCATGTTTATTAATTTTAATGGAACGTAGAACAATAGGGGTTTTGGTCGAATTAAGACACAATACCGGTCGATAGTGCCGCTAAATTTGGCAAAAGAACCGCACGTCGACGAACTTAATGTTAATAGAAACAAAATAAAATGATAATTCCGACAACTGTCGAGAGAAGAAAATTAAAATGATCTGAGAGCATAATTACTGCCGAAACTAAATCTAAAGTATGACGAACCGTTGGCGATCACTGATAATGATAAATTCGTCAACTGTCAAAAGAAAAGGAATTAAACATGACCTAACAGCACAATTACTGTCGAAACTGATTCTAAGTTTAACGAACCACTGACGATTACGTCATGAACTTCTTTTTGTATTTGGTCGGGATGATGATCTTTACCTCCTCACCGTCGTCCAGCTCTGGCCTCTCCCGCATAATTTTGTCGAGACTTCTGTCGACGAACCGTGACGTGAGGGCTTTGACTGCCAGTTCCCTTTTCTCCTCCGAGAGTTGGATGGCACTCAGCGCTTCAGGGCTTGCCGGAACTCCCCCATTGCCCAGGGCATTTTCTCTTATGAGGAATCGCCTCAACCAGTTAGGGTAGTCCTCGCTGTCGCTGAATGTCGCCTAGACTCGTCGTTTGAGCTCTTGCACCCCTTCGCCGACCAGGTATTGATGGTCGGTCGGAATCATCCATGTTGGCCAGGTTGCGTAATTCAGCCTGAGCCAGTCGACCAGGCCTTGATGTCGCACGTCGCAATCCGGACAATAAAGGTCCAGATCCCTTGAGCAGCCGGGGCATCTTCCTAGGGCCTGCTCATGTTCTATTCCGTGCGGGTAGATGCAATCGGCAGTGTCAAGCCCGTCCGCACAACAAACTCGGCAGAATCCATGCCGATATGGAAGATGGCACTCCTTGAAGTGATGCTCCCTGGACTTGCAGTTGATGCAACCAGCGACGTGTTGCTTCCCAACGTAGGTGACGAAGGTTTGGGTCCCACGGTCGACTTTAGTGGACTCCAATTTCTTCACTAGAATCTCCGCCCTTTTCTTTATGATGTCCTTGAGTAGGTCTTGCGTGACGATTCTGCAATCCGCCAAATAAAGAGGCTGTTCTTCGCCTCGCGGGTTGACGAGGTGTGGAAAGCCCAGCTCCTTGAGAACGTCGTCGAAGCTTGGGATTTTGTCGAAAGGTAAAGGCTGGACCATCACTGATGGAGCAACCAATGCCTTGGGGTTGTCTGTCGATTTTAACTCCCTTCCATGCACCTCGGATCTCCTGGTTGGATGGCCAGAGCTTTGAACCCGATTTCGTCGAAGATTCTCCCCCTGTAGTTGGGCGGGGGTGACCCTTGTTGGCTTTGTCAGTTTCAACTCAGGAGGAGGCAAGTTTTTGATTTCTTCTAGGAGTCTCTGGGCTTCTCTGCTTACTGACGGTTCTCCTGACTCCCTCGTAGGCCATCTTAGGTCGATCCCACTTGTCGAGCAACTAGGTGTGGAGTCAAACCCCGTTGTCCAGGAGCTTGTTTGCGTCCCGTAGAGCCTTCTTCAGTAGCTCTGCTGGTTGGTCTGTCGTGTCCGTTCGCTCGATGTAGTCGAAGTTGGAATCTACTGGAACGTCGAATTGACTAAGGTCAGTCTTCTCAGATGATGAGAATTGGGTTCGCTCTTCCTCGATCTGGAGTTTCAAATTTAGCATCTTCTGCTCCAGTTCAAGTTGTTGTCGTCTCAGCTCAAGTACTCGTGCTGAAACTGGTGCAGGGGTGGAGGAGCCAAAGCAAAGTGTCGTAAACACGCATCGTTCGACGTGCGATTTTTAAATCGGTGATGCTGTATTTCCCCACTATTTTACCAGCTTTGTCTGTCAATTCTACCGTAACCGGTTCACCCACTCTGTGAACAAAAGCTGGTCCAGCAAATTTATGTGCCAAATTCGAAGAATATGCATCTGCCTTATTACTTAACCTTTTATTAGCGTAATAGACTTCAGTTCCCACCTTGATCTCACTGATTCGATCCTATCCGAATTCATCCTGGCCAAACGTTTATCAGAGTTTTTCTTAATTTGATTTTCTATTTTGTGACGGAATTCGTCAATTTTACTCATTCGCGCTGTCCATTCGTCAATTGAGTCTTTGATGGTGGAGTTATCGACATTTTCAGGGAAACTCGTAGCGTGCACAACCACCGCTTCGCGCCCGTGATACAAAAAGAAGGGCGATATTGTACTGCCTGAATGCGGAACCTTGTTATAAGCTAACTGAATCTTCGACAAATTTACATCCCACTCTCTATGGTTTTCTTTTAAGAATGCAGAAATCATTGGCTTGATGGTTCGATTAACGCGCTCGATCGGGTTACTCTGGGGATGACTTAACGGGCTAGTGATGTGTTTCGTTAAACACACTCTCGCTAACAAAAGGGCTCTGACATCTTTCTTTATGTACTCCGTACCGTTATCCGTAATAATTGACCTCGGGGTTCCCCAACGATCGAAAACCGTATCGAGTGCTTTAACCACAGATTTACCGGTCCTATGTCGAACTGGGAATAACTCGATGTACTTAGTGTACAAATCCTGAACGACAATCAAATTAGAGTTTCCCTTTTTTGTTCGTGTTTGAGAGACGACGGTATCGACGGATAGCTGGGTCCAGGGTGTTTGTAAGGGCCGGGTAGTCAATTTCCCTTTTATAGGCCTTTGATTGTGTTTGACCTTGACGCAAATTTCGCAGTCCTCGACGTACTCCTGGCGTACTGGCGTACTCTATCTATTCTCTATCGCGACCTAGATGTCCTGCCTGTGGGGTATCGTGGTTTTCTCGAAGGATAGTCATGATGTCGCAAGGTTTGACTACCTTTTTCCATGGATGTTCGTCATCGATCATGGCTTTTTCGTAATCAGGGCGATAATAGAACAATTTGTCGTTCTCGATCTTCCATTCCGAGAACCTATCGGGTTGACTTTTGACGAGATTGAATTTGGTTTGGTGCCAGTCCTGATCACAAATCGTGTTCAACTGATTTCGCTCCTGGATGGTTTCTTCGATGACCTCTTCCCACCCATTCAGATCAACATCGACGCTAAACATGCGCGAGAGTGCGTCGGGAGCCTCATTTGTGGTTCCACGTCGATGTTCGACTGTTATGTGGTGCTGATAAAGATAGATTGCCCATCTGGCAAGACGACCTATGGGATTTTTCAATCCATGAAGCCATTGCAATGCCTGATGATCGGTTACGAACTTGAACGGCATACCCTCTAAATAGCACCTCAATTTTTCGACGGACCAAACCACGGCAAGACATTCTTTTTCCGTAGTTGTATAATACAACTCCGCGCCTCTCAATGGTCGACTCAAAACCTCAGTCAGGTTTTCAATTCCCGTTTCTGGATCCCTCTGGACGAGAATCGCACCCAAGCCGAAGTCGCTAGCATCGGTATACAAAATGAAGGGTTGTTCGGGAATTGGGACATACAACCGAGGAGCCTCGATAAGGGTTTTCTTGACACCGTCAAATGCCTTCTGTTCAACCTCGGTCCACCTCCAAGGAACCTTTGGACTTGTCAACTTATTCAATGGTCCCTGAATCCTGGCTACATTTTTCAGGTGTCTGTGATACCAATTCACGAGACCATTGAACTGACGCAATTGAGTCCGATCCCTCGGAACCGGAAAATCGATTATTGGTTGGATTTTTTCGGGATTCAGTCTCATGCCGAATTCATCAGTTTAGCCTCCCTAAAAACCTCAAACACCAGTGAGAAAATGGCAATGTGCTCATCCAGATCCTGACCAACAATGATCCAGTGATCCAGGTACATGAAAAACTGATCACACCACCTGTTCGGTAATTTCCTCTCGGAAATTAGCTCCTGATATATTCTTTTTAGAAGATCCATTAATTGCTGGAATGTCGAAGGTGCTCCGGCTAGGCCGTAAGGCATCCTGTTCCACTCCAGCAAACCCTTTCCTTCTACTGGAAATGCCGTGTACCTTCGACTCTTTTCATCCATAGGGATTTGGTGGAAAGCTTCACTCATATCAAGAGTCGAAATTATCTCGGCTTGGTGGAGTTGAGACAAGATTAATCTCATATTGTGAAGAGGGTATGCCGGCTTAATTGTTTTTTGGTTAAGGGGTCGATAATTTATACAAAAACGGAACTCGCCATCTGCTTTAGGGTCGACTACCAGCGGACATGCCCATTCGCTATTACTCCATGAAACATAACCCTTTTCCAGCAGACGATCGACCTCTTCACTGATAAATTTGCGTATTATCTCGCTTCGACGATATGGTTTTTGAGGATGGGGCGTTGTATCACTCAACTCAATCACGTGTTTGATTAAATGAGTCTCGCCAGTAGACTCTTTGTCAAACTTATCGAATTCAGGGTCCAAGAATTTTCTCAGACGCTCAGTTTCGTCAATTGAGAGTGTCGGGAGTTCATTCAGCGTCGTAAAACTATGTGACAGTGGGTAATGGTGTTTGCTACCACTCAAAGTCCAAGTTTGAGAGAATGGATCTACCACCACCTTAAAGTTAAGCCAGAAGTCCATTCCGAGGATTAAATCCCCCGACAATTCCGGCATGACACTAAACCATTGGGGTCCATAGACATCAGCTATGTCAATAACGAATCCCGCTCCGCCGAGTCCTTCGACAACAGACTTATCTCCGAGACGAACGCCCGCACGTGATGTCAAATCAGTCGTCAACTCCTGAGTTTGGAATTTTTTTACTCGTTTGTAAGCGGACTCGCTAAGGAATTATCTCCCACTACCGCTGTCGACAATGCCACGAATTTTTTCACCGAAGATGTTAATTTGGACAGGTATCCTAATTGACCTTTTCGGTTCATGGGTTGCGCTACCAGGACGATATATTCTCCTCTGTGCTAGTCGGTGGATGACACAAGGAGGAAGTCGAGTCGGAAACCAAGTTCTGAAAGATGTTGGTTTTTCTCTAAGACCGACTGAGTCAGTGACATCCTCCTCGGAGCTCTCATCCGAAAATGAGAATGAGGCGATAGTTTCCTCAAACGATCTCTCCTGCTTTGTATGTAAAACATGCTCAACCTCGTTATCAGAATCTTCCGAATCACTAGGAGCTTCGTCCAACAATCGCAACTCTAGTGGATCAGGACCACCGAACCCCATTTTATTCGTGAAATTGTCGACCTCATCCAAAACCTTAGGTTGGTTAATGTTAATTGGGTTTTGTACGTCAACGACCCTTTCGTGTGAAGAAGGACTTTGAATATCCTCATTTATGCCCTTGGTTTCAGTAATCTGAGGGGAAATTACTGAGGGCTTTTGGCGTTTCCCTGGTATTTTGGGCAACTAGTGTTGAAATATCCTGCTTCACGACAAAGGCAACAGACCATTTGCGGCTCTGTCGTACAAAACCGCAACGTATGCCCTAATTTTGCGCAATTGAAACAGTACAACTTAGACCGGTCGAAAGGAGGTTTTGAATCCTTGAGATCTTTTCTAGGGTTCGTGGTTGATTTAATTTGGACAGCATTAAAGTCCGTGACTTGTTCGCTCGCAGAATTCTCATCACTCGGCCCCAATTCGTCTTGAATCAAACATTCGTCAAACTCGTTAACCGAATCGAACTGTCCCTGCACATAATTTAGGTCTGTTCGGCTAGACCCTCGGACGCGCCTTTTGTGACTCGACCGATCTCTGGTAGAGGTAACTACGTTCGTTGACATAATGCAGAAATTCGGTATAATTTTTAAGGGATAGATTTAAAATCTCGAAAGTCAGTCGCGGATTAAATTTTGTGAGAATCTGTTTTAGTTGTTCTCTGAATTCCGGCGGAAACAGCATACGTTCAAATATGAGTCTAGCTCTACACGCGAACTCCGCAAGAGTTTCATTTTTCTCAAGTTTCAATTCATGAACTTCGAGGAGAAGGTCGGCGTCATCTTTCTTAACACCCCACTCATATAGGAAAGCACGCGAGAAGTCCCTCCATGTGCGCCACGAATTTTTGTTAACAAGGTACCATCACCTTGAGAATTAGTAAAAACTGTTCAGGATTTCTCTCGGTTTTTGGAAAAGAGATCTTCCAGGAACTGACTATGCGGTCTATCTTCATTGGCAAGTCATTGTCGCACGAGCGGGACGAGGCACGACCTATACCTTGACTATTATTTTGATTGTTTTGGGAGTCATGTCCCTCACTACCTATTATTTCGCGATATCGTTCCTCCGAGACGAAAATCTTCTTGTCCACTATTTGTCCATTGGCCACGATCCTCATTTGTCCACCAGCCACGATCCTCATTAACCGCGGAACTGTGATTTGACTTCCGAAATCTAAATTATTCACCTTTGTGTCTTGTGAACAATTATTGTCGCGAGTGAGTCGAGAACCCGCGTTCTGAATTCTAGGTTGGAACACTGTATGTTCATTTTCAAAATGCACGTTTCTAAGTTCCCTTTCCACCAAACCCATTTCATTTCTTACTGTCGACGGACTGGCAATCGGCCTGGGTCTCAAAGTCTCGGTTGCACCATTTCCCTTTCGGCGAGCCTCAAGGGGTAAGCGTGACACTACCCGATTCGGGTAGTGTTTCTAGGTGGATAGTTACTTGTAGTAAATAACTACAAGTGTGGGCTCACCACACCCACCACCGCCAACAGCAACGCAGTAGTATCAGACGGTCACCCATCCAAGTACTAACCGCGCCCAACACTGCTTAACTTCAGTGATCTAACGGGAACTGGTGTTTCCAGCGTGGTATGGCCGTTGCCATTAATTTTCTTAATACAAGGGGAAGACCTAATTCCAACAATTTCTTCCAATAATTTTAAATTTAATTAAAGAGGTCGAAAAACGAGGGCAAGACCTTTGCTAGTCGACAACAATCAATTTACTTTCAACACTCTATTGATTTAAATTTTATAAAAGAACTCAAAATTAAATAATCAGAAAAGATCTAAATTATTTAATCTTACGACAAAATATTAATCGTGTCAGATCGATATGACAAGACATACCACCTGACCTTTAACCTATAATTCAATATTATCTCATTTTTTGTCGTTTACGAAGACAAGGGCAAGACCTAAAATCGGTAAACAACATAAAACATTTTTAAATAATTAAAAATTGAATAGTGGAACAAGATCCTTCCATTCAAGTTAAGACAGTTAGATAAATAAATAAATGCTCAGGGCATGACCTAAACGTCGAAGCTGGCACACTTATGTCATATGTAGTATTTTCAATATTTCGTCTTATTCGACGACAATTATAAATTTTCAAGGCTATATTTGACTTGAACTCGTACACTTGAATCAAGTATTTTGATTCAATTTGTTATTTCCCGTCGAACGATCGGAGCAAGATCACTATCGCTCGACTTTGACCGATAACAAAAGTTTAAGGTCCCGGACATTGCGGAATTGACAGACAAGTATATAATAATCAATCAAATTCACTAAGCGATTCACACATAATTTTCATAACCTTAAAATGTCAGTCAGTTTTAAATAACAGCATTTCAATATAAAGTATTATTTCAACAATTCGTATAAATGTCTACATTACTTTTCATGCATTAAATAAAGAGACAAAAGATTCAAAGTAGCAACTACAAGAAAAAGATGCGATAGATAACCTTAGTAGAGTCGAGGCCCGGGTTTATAATTTACATTTTGACGAATTTAGCTCGACTTCTCGAATTTCCTTCAACAATTTCAATATATAATTTTATCTAATTCCTTGATTATATTTCAGTCGATTACAATAATACCGCAATTTAATCGAATTTTAATTATGAAAACCACAATGGCCGTAGACCGACTTTTCGCCAGGATAACAATTTTCCAAATTTTGCCGTTCGCTCGGGCGTCTGACGAGAAAGTGACGCTTCCGGCTTGTCTCCCGCTCGAGATCCCGCCGAAGCCATGGCGCGCGACCCACGCGTAGGTCCCAAGACCCCGTGCCTGATACTCAAGCCGCTGGACAGTCAGAAACCTAACATACCAACGAAATTCAAATTCAAAAATGTGTCAGACTTCAAAATGAGCATTCTCATCTTGACGTCTACGGGTATATTGTATTTGGTGTGTTAAATTATTTGTCTTAATTAATCTCCTGTCACAGAGTAACGCACTTTCCTCACTTCTGATGTCAAAATTCAGGCTAAGGGTCTCGGCCGCTTGCTCCGCGGCTTTGTAAAGGAACGCTCGTTCGCCAATCATCTCGTGGTTCCTGACCTTCTTTAGGAGAGGATCTCTGCCATTCGCAACGATGTAAGCTGTACTTAGAACAATTCGGTTATGAAGACACTGGAGATTCAGAAGTCCGCGTCCGCCTTGACGGCGTGAAATGTATAATCACGGAACAGACGAATTGATATGCAAGCTTTTATGCATATGCATGATCTTACGTGTGGTGACATTAAGGGCCTTAAGCTCGTTCTTCGTCCATTGAACCACCCCAAACGAGTAGAGTAGAACCGAGACGGCAAGCATGTTAGTCGCAGATACCTTGTTCAACGCCGACAGATTGGAAGACCAAATCTGTCGAAGAAGATGCTTGTATCTGCTTCAGACAGACTCCTTCACTGATGTTACGTCCTGAATGCGGCTCTGAGGTATGTATAGGAGCCCAGGTATGTATAGGACTCTCCAGTATTAAGATGTCTAATAACACTTATATCTACAAGCTCAGGGTCCTTGGGAACGGCAGTAATCTTTCCTTTCTTCAGATTATTTTGGCACACTTGTCCAAACCAAAGTCCATCCCAATCTCTCCTGTGTAGTTCTTAATGATATTTATAGCAGTTTGAAGTTTGCTTTTACCAGAGGCATAGATCTTCAGGTCATCCATATAGAATACATGTGTGACCTTATGCTCGCGCTGATTAGTGTCGCCACAGAGATATCCAGGAGAATTTCGTAGTGCGAGAGATAGAGGCAGAAGTGTGATGCAAAAAAGCAAAGGGCTCATGGTATCACCTTGAAAGACACCCCTCTGGAAGGTTACGTTGTTCGTTGTCAGACGATAATTTCTAGATGAGATAGTAAATCTAGTTTTCCAAAGAGGCATCAATCTCTCTATGCATCTCACTATGTGTGGATGTACCTTCAAGCTTTCCAACAGACAGATGATAAGTCTATGAGAGGTTGAATCGAAAGCTTTCCGTTACTCAATCCAGACCATTGACAGGACGCGCTGATGGGCTGTAGCGTATTTACAGACACACCTGTCAATTAGCAGGTTCTCTCGACAGCCTGCTACACCTTTTTCGAGCTACGTTGTTCGTACATCTCTCGCCATACAAGCTCAATTCGTCGAACAATCCTGTTGTTTAGAACAGCTGTAATGATCTTATACAGTGTGTTCAAACAAGTTATTGGCCTGTAATTCTCTGGGTTCGATAAGTTGCCTTTTTTCGGCAGGAGTATAGTGCGTCCTAACACCAGCCACTGTGGAATGGGTGTCTCCGACTTTAAATATGAGGTGAATATGCGGGTCAAATGTTGGTGTGTAAAAGTAAACTTCTTCCGCCAGAAGTTCTTGATACAATCTGGTCCAGCAGCGGAAAAGTTCTTCGTGCTTCTAAGTGCTTTTTTCACCTCCTCGGCAGTGATTGGTGGACATTCCTCCTCAGATTTTATAAGGTTGTCGCAAAACTCCTTGAAGCGGATGATATTGTCAGTATCTTCTTTCAACTGTAGTGTTTTCGGGATCTTGTACACCTCTCTCTAAAAAGTCTCTACCTCCTTGGGCTTGGGTGGTTTTTGACAGAAACAGGGAGATCGCTGAAGAGGCGCGATGGGTCAGTAAGAGAATGTTGATTCTCCCTGATCCATCTCTCGCTCTTCTGTATTCTTCTCCTTGCTTCAGAAAACAGCTGTATTTTGTCAACAATATGCTGCTTGATTGTCAGCAGCTTTGACTTTTTCAGTGTGTGATCCAAGATCTTCTGTTCTTGGGCGAACTTTCGAACCCTTTCCGTGAACGGTCTACCAGATGTTATGTAGTCAGTCATACATTGAACACGGGACGCATTCTGTCTTGCCCATCCAATCTATTGGTTTAGTTGATGAAAGCGTCTTTTGGTCTTTTGATCCATCTTCGGTTTTAGCCTGCGATTTGAATCAGCCAAAGCTCTCGCAGCACCATAAGCTGAGCAATTGATGGTCCAGAGGTCGGACTCTTGCGAGATATCTCTACGAAGGGAGGCATCCATTTCAGCCAGATCTTGGGGCTTAGGAGGGACTTGCATGTGAATGTTCCTCCTTGTACTGAAATGTCATCATCTCTCAGAAGGTGCCTGCTTTCTGCGGTTGGTCTTATTGTCGCTTCCTCATCTTCGCCTGCAGCTTGATCAAGCAGCGGTTGGGGAAGCGCTCCGCGTACTTATCCATTTTTCCGGAGGTTGTCGGCTTGATTTCGCAAAGACTGATGCGAAACGTGCTGAAGCTCTGGGTGTTTCTGGCACCACAGAGTGTGCATACGCGCCATAAAGCCTCCGCGAACAGGGATAATGCTTGTATCGTAGCAGTCTAGCGTCGTCGTGTTTCCATCTACATTATTTTCAGCACCCCGAACTCTAGGATGATCGGCATTGTTTGCCAACCCATTGTCGGGTGCTCTGCGCGTTCGATTGTTTTGAACCGCATCTACAACATTTTGGTGTTTTGGTGGTTTCATTGTTGTTCCCACGAGCAGGTAGGGAAAGGGTTCGTCCATCCTTGTAGAGCCCCGTGTGCAAGGATAAGGCAGGTACTCTGAGAGGTCGCCCGGTATCCCGGAGTCAACGTCCAAGACACCTTACCCAGGTGCCATTCAGCTTTCGGCACGGTTGTTACGCCTTTGCTTAGGGGTTATTCCTTCGGGACCATCCCTGGACAATTGTCCACAACTGCTTATTAATCATTGTAACCATATTCAGCAGAAACCCTGGGTACAGGGACCATCTATCCGCAACCCGAGGACGCGTTCGGTGGCTTCGTCATAGGCCCTTCAGTTCTATTACAAAGGAATCGAAACCGAAACCGAATTATATATATATATTTTTTTCAATCTTCTCGGGTGAACCCGGATTTTCATCATAGCCACAGACTAAGTCAAGTGACTGATGAGATGAGGATGTTATAAGTGAATATAATACGATGTCTGAAATCTTCTGCGATGATGTTGTAGGTACAAAATTAGGAACATAGTGTAGTTTGGAGTTCGTATTCTACCGCTGGTATCCATACACAGCGGCCGTGAGCGTTGGAGGCGACGACAGTCGCCTCTGGATGCTTTCTTAGAGCTACCATCTGCCACTCCACAGGTTTTTAGTCACTTGCTACCTGATGGTCTAGAAAATTTCTCACAATGCGACAGGTGTTCAATAAAACAGCCTTCTGAGCTGCTGCCAGTACCCTGCTGACTCCTAAATGTTCAAGATGTTCAGTGCACCTTGCGTGCACATTGCCTGTAGCTGAAATCACAATAGGATGAATAGATGCATGTTTCACATTCCTCCATATTGTCTTTACTTCATTCCTTAGCTCGCTATACTTACGGATCTTGGTTGTATAGGTTGCCTGCAAATTTCGGTTAAGTGGACAAGCAATGTCGATGATGTAGACTCTTCCACCTTTTTTTTCTCGCATCACGATGTCAGGTCGATTGGCTCGGATGTAATGATCCGTCTGGATGGTCACATCCCTATATAAGATGTAATCTTCATTTTCTAAAACGGGCATTGGAATGTATCTATAGAAAGGCATCCATTCTGTTAAGAGTCCTAGGTTTAGGGCAAGTTGTTGATGTATAATGCCCGCCACATCATTATGTCTGTGCGTATATACTCTTTGAGCCATTACGCGACAACCATCAAGAATGTGCTCGATGGATTCGTTGGTATCTCCACATAATCGGCACCGGTCAACTACGTCTTGATGTAACACGTGTTTGCGATAATTCCTGGTGCTGAAAACCCTATCCTGAATCGCAATGACGAATCCTTCCGTTTCTGGATACAGGACTCCCTTTCTCAGCCAAATATTGGATGTCTCACTATCCACTTCATATTGATCTAACGTTTTGGGGTGTTCGCCGTGGATGGCTTTCTGTCTCCATTGCGTTTCTAATTCCTCTATGGTTTCTGCCCTGATATTCAAGGCCTCCTCTGAGGAAAAATTCAAGGGCGTGTAGTCAAGATCCGCTTTACAGATCGTATTGTAAAGCGTAACATCTCGCTTGCTGTTAAAATAGTCCCGCAACTGTATAACTTGTGACTCACACAGTTTCCTGACATCTACAATGCCCCTACCCCCTATATGTCGTGGTAGAACTACCCTTTCAATCGCCGAATTACTGTGGTGCATACGGTGTTTCGTCATTTCTACGCGGATGATTCTGTTTAATCGTTGGAGGTCGGTGTTCGACCATTTGATGAGCCCAAAGGAGTACGTGAGAACAGGGATGGCATAGGTGTTTATTGCCCTGATCTTGTTTGCCGAGTTAAGAGAACTCTTCAGAACCAATCTGAGTCTTGTAGTGAAGGCAGTCGTTAGGCTTTTCTTAACTATCGTATGCTGAATACCCTTGGATTCGAGAGAACCCAGGTATTTATATGACTCGCCCTCAGCCATTGCCTCCATGTCATTCACGAAATCGTTCTCTTGTTCTGCGGTCCCTAATTTTCCTCTGATTAAATGCACTGTTCTGCATTTATCTAGTCCAAACTCCATATGGATATCGTTGAAAAACTGCTTTGTGACATCGATCACTTGCTGCAGTCTCTTGTCCGAACTAGCGTACAGTTTCAGGTCATCCATGTATAGAAGCTGGGTCAATTGATGACCATCCTCGTTATCATGTACTCTGAACCCATGAGACATGCTATTTTGAGTTTTGCTCAGTGGGTTCAACGCTAAACAGAACCATAATGCACTGAAGGAGTCTCCTTGGAATATACCCGTCGTAATGCGTATTGATCTAGTTATCCTTGGTTGTCCATGATCAAAATACTTGATTGTTGTACCCCAAAGCATCATCGCACGACTTAGGAAGTCAATGATGCGTGGACAAATTTTGTAAACTTTTAAGACTTCAAGCAAATAGTCATGTGGTACTAGATCTTTACTGCCTCGGGAGTTTTTACAACATCCTTTTTGTTCTTCTGTAAGGATGTCATTCTCGTCGCAGTGAGAATATACCTTATCTGCTATGATAGCTGTAAGACATTTATATATTGTTGGAAGACAGGCTATCGGTCGAAATTCAGATGGAATTTGAGCGTCTGGTTTTTTAGGCAACATATACGTAGTACCCTGCAGCATAAAGCCTGGCATTAGATCTGAATGTTCGATGATCTTCTGAAAACACCGTGCCAACGCAGGATGCACACTAGTCAGGTACTTGTACCAGAAATTGTGCACCATGTCCGGACCTGGAGCTTTCCAGTTACATACTTTTTTCAAAACCGCTGAAACATCTAAAGCTGTGATGTTCGTCAGCTCCATTTCAGGGTTATTGCTTGCTCTTGCTTTCTCCAGTTGGAACCACGCAGTGTCGAAATTACTTCTGTTAGTTTTTCCCCAAATATCTGACCAATAGTTAGTCATGTCTTCCAATTGAGGAACTTCGGTGTCTTGTTGGTTATTTTGCTTTACACTCAGTTCACGATAGAACCTCCTTTCATCTGCCTGAAAGGTTCGATTTTGTTGCCATCTTGCACTACTTTTCTTGTACCGACGCAGCCTAGCAGTAAGAACATCAAGTCTCTGCCCCTGGGAGTCTATAATCTCATCCAATATTGCTGGTGTCAATGTCTCGATGTACCGAGGGTGGATGATTTTAATAACATGGTGTATCAGCTTTCTGGTTCGATTTCCTTTTTTATATTGAGTCAGTCGACCCAATTTGTACCTTACTTTGCTGACATCCATATCCAACCTGATCTTCCATGGTGGATCTCGCTCCTGTCTTAGGGCAAAGACTGCATTTATAGGCCTAGTTCTGCGGCCCAACGTTCTAACGGTGGCCACAGCTGCACAGTATACAAGAGTTTGCACCTCTAACGCATTTTGTGTTGCGTTCAAATGCATAGGTAAAAACTTGCTGTTCAGGTGCTCTATTAGTGCACGCAGATCACCTGTGATGTTCATCTTGGGCAGTGAATGCCTTTGTGTGGGTTCTACATGTCTGAACTCTAGTAAAGCATGACCAAAATTCCTTTCAAGGTGCTGTAACTTTTCTGGGACTTCGCTGTTTAGATCATCGTTTATAATGTCCGGATGTGGTTCTAGTCCATCCGGTACTTGATGTTCATGATCCCTAGCACCTATGCCTTCAGCTGCAATCAAGTCCTCGCTGTCCACATCTTCCAATGGAAGTTCATCAATAGGAAGCTGCTGTTCCACCTCCATTTCGATGGCAGCTATTTCAACAGCCGAAAGCAATTTGTTCACAGATATTGAGCGTTTTTGATCTGCTAGATTCTGCTCATTTATTCTTGTGGCTAGTCCTGAGTACTTAAGTAAGAAGACACGATGATGTTCTCTCCTTACACTTTGCCCACTTTTCTTTGCCAAAAAATAAGAGCGCATCACATCTCTGTTAATATGGTATGTCCATTTTAATCGCCTCCTTGGTTGTTGAACCTCTGCTTCTGGCACTGGTTGTATTAGGCCATCTACCTCCGGAGGATGTGGTGGTGCTGGATCATCACCAGGTTGAGGAAGAACATCAATTGCCACTGCTTGTTCGTGTGACGCGGCTTCCTCTAACTGCTGTTCATCGCCGTTGTTTTTCCACTCCAAATCAACCTGCTGTTTAATCTCCATTGCTCGATCTTCTGAGATGAGTAGATTGGTCCTGATGTCGTTCACCTTAGCGATAAGATCTCTTAGTGCGACTTTCTCTATTTGAGGATACTTTGCGGCAAATTTCGTTCTAAAATTTTTTCCTTTTTTGCGTGAGGTTTCAAAATTCGCACTTTCATAATAGAGACGCATCAATTCCTCATTCATTGTGGTATCCCACTTGATGCTCTCCCACGGTATTTCTGTTGAAGTGGTTGGCTGCAAATAGCTAACGCTAGCCAAAGCATCCTCAGCAGACACAGTTGATGTTTCACTGCTTACCGTATGTCGCAGATGTTCTTGCTGGCCAGCTGTTTGATTAGTGAGATCTGCCTGACCATCTCGCAGCTCACCATCACCACCGTCCCGCATGCTGTGGCCCCCAGCGGTGGCTCCAGGGGCGCCCCGACGATCCTCGGGTAGCGACAAGCGTTTCAAAATTTTTAAAATACTCTCCATTATTATTTATGGGTTTTTGTGTTCCTCTTAGTCACTTTCCTCTTCGTTCTCTGCCTGTCTGGCATGGGAAACCCTGTCAGTAGCAATGCTACGGCCAACATAGCCGTCAAAGTCATGAGAAGAAAGCTCAAGCCCTACCGCGACGACAACGCGGGAACACCTTCGGCAGGAAAAAAAATGTTATATATTATTATTATTATATATTATTGTTATTGTTATTATATATATATACTTTATAATATATACTTAATATATTAATTTAAAATTTATTTAGTACCCTCGACACGGGGTCTCTACGCAAGAAGATCGCGTTCTCATTTTCGAGTCTTCTCAAAGCCGACTAGTGACCCCCAAGGTTAGGCTCGACATGGCTTGACATAAGTCATAAGGACCAGCGGCGTAGCCAGGAATTTTTTCGGGGGGAAGAAGGGTATCCGAAAAATAAAATGATTTAATATTGGAGTTAACAAAAATAATTTTTTAAACAATTTATTATTGTTTTTAATAAATATTCTCTTTTAATAATGTTAGTAAGTTGCGGCCTTTTCTGAAATTTTGCACTTTTTGTAAACTTTTCACTTAGAGCGAGGTAATAATAATAAAAATTTAACGAAAATAATTGTTTAAACAAATTACTATTGTTTATAATTATCCTCTCCTATATTAATGCTAGGTAGTTGCGGTTTTTTCTGCAATTTTTTTCAATTTTTCACTTAGAGTGAGGCAATATTTAATGAAATTTAACAAACATGCTTGTTTCATTAAATTATTATCGTGTATAACTATCTTCTCCTATATTAATGCGTTGCGTTGCGGTTTTTTCTAAGAATTTTAATTTCTTGTCCACTTTTTACTTAGTCAGATAATAATTAATGTAAGTTAACAAACATAAATTTTTAAACGCTTATTATGGTTCATAACTATCTTCTCGTAATTTTTCAGATTATCTTTAACTTTTTAGTTAGGAACAAATGTGGGCATCCGCATGAAAGGGTCCTCATGACCTGAGAGTTACATGCATCACACAGAATCATATAGCCGGACAAGTTCCCGGAATTTTAAGCCCAAGACGAACCCTTTAGGTTGAAAAACGAGTCGCCGGGGCATTTTTGAAGTTGGAGCTTCGAAAAACCGCTTTTCGAGATAGCGAGAGCCATAAGCGCACATGTTAAACTTTTTCTTTGAAAATGGCATATACCCATTTCCGGTTGCTTTCAGGACATGAATATAGTGTCAAAAGATTCAGTGTAGGTCTTAATATAATATATTAAGGAAAATTTATATTTAATATGATTTATATAGAAAATTGGAAGAATATTTCAAATATCTATTTTATTTCAGACAAATATAATCACAAAAAAAGAAAGAGATTGTTTAAGAAACAACCAACAACTTCTAATTTTCTAAAAGGAGACAGTTATAATCAATAATAAACTGTTTAAATAATTATGTTTGTTAACTTGCATTAGTTATTACCTCACAAAGTGAAAAGTTGACAAAAACAAAAATCGCAGAAAATTCTAGCCAGGTACACGTAAAAGCTTAAAGTCTCCTGAATCGAACGATATATATATATTGTTGTTCTAACAAATTTTTTACGATAGCGCTGATGTAAATCGTACCAAAAAACAAGATTTTGGATGCATTTTTTAAAGCCTCGACTTTGGAAGCTTCCCAAAACGAACTGGACGTTCGTGATTGAAGTACACTTAAAAATGAAATTAGATCAACATTGCGCGAAATAATGCTTTATGAATATTTCGGGATTTAATGAGAGTAGCCACTGTATAAAAACTGTTAGAAAAAAAGTATCCATTTCGCAACAATAGGGACCTCAGAAGGAAGGGGATACCGGCTCCCCGCAGGTTAACAGCTGCGAGGGGAAAAGGCAGGGACGTCGGTATCCCCTTCCTTCTGAGGTCACTATTGTTGTGAAATAGATACTTTCGTTCTAACACTTTTTATACAGTTATACAGTGGTCTGTAATTAGTAAACAATTTCATATTTCGAAAATTGAAAAACTGCGTTGCATTGTAGACACCTCAAGGAGCGTCTGTGAATGTTTTCAGATTTTTAAGACGTCCAGCTCATTTTCGGAAGTCTCGAAAATTGAGGCTTAAAAAAAGTGCCTCAAAAACCTTGTTTTTCTGCACTTATTACATCAGCGCTATCGTAAAAAATTTTTTAGTACAACAATATACATACATATCGTTCAATTCAGGAGACTTTAAGCTTTTACCTGTACGTGGCTAGAATGTTCTGCGATTTTTGTTAACGAGTTGCGAGCGATCAAAGTGAGGGTCGCGTGCTTTTGACGCCGACTTTAGATAGTATGTGTCCTAGATGCTCGGGGTGTGCATGACACGCTCTGCAGCTATCATCGGGAATGTCTTGGCTCAAAATGTGGCGACGGTATGCTAAAGTGAAATGACACCATCTTGACACGCCAAAATGAAACCCTCCGTATCTGACTTCAATCCGGGTGATTTAAGGGCCCTGGAACTCGAGTGTAAATCGCAAATATAGGATTCAGGCCAAACGGTGAAGCCATTTAGTCTGATTTTTGCATAAATACTCTAAAGAGTATAAAGACTCTCGGTAAATGACGCTTTTTCGTATTAAAAAGTCATTGTTTTGTGAAAACTTAATCTACTTTCTTAAAAAAAGTGAACAATTAAAAAAAAAAGTATCCTTTTTGGTTGACAAGTCAACTGTTTCGTTGAGCATAAATTGAGGGTCCGGATGCAATAAAGGGACGAGCGCTCGAAAACGCGAAAAAGTATTGTCCAAACGTCTTATGATATCCAAATTTCAAAAATGAAAAAATTAAATTAAAAAAAATATGGGCTTGTAGAGAATGACAAGACGGAACTTTTTTCTGTCGAAAGTTTTTCTTTGCGGTGTATATTTTTAATAATATAATTGAAAAAGGGATGAAAAAATTTCGCCAAATTCAATTATTTTTTAAAACATAAATCGTCTCTACTCAGACAAATATTATTGAAACTATTTGAAATTTTGTAGACATATGCATTATACCCTAGCGATGCCTACAAAATGAAGAAAAAAGTTAAAAATGCCAATTGTTTAATAATAATTAATTGCAAATGGAGATCTGACGGTAAGCACGTTTTTTTAGCTTCGGAGAAGAAAAGTATCGAGGGAACTTTAGAGTTGAAACAACTTCCAGTTAGACATTTGTTCCTTCCTACTGGATGAAGATTTCTGGAAATTTTAGATCGATTCATTAAAAATTGGCGGAAATATCCATTTTGTAAGAAAGCACGCGACGTCATCTACGATTGCATCGTTAGCAGATTCAAGCGCTTCTCAACGTTAGTACACTCGCCTTTACACTCTCCTATTAAGGGGTTGTCTTTCAAAAATTAAACATTAAAAAAACCTGCCCTGTCCACCAATTAATGGAAAATCGACTGCTTGATATTTTTGGACATTTCGTTGTTTTCAGTGAATTATAAAATAACTGAAAAGAGGAAAATTTGTGCTTCGCAAGTTGTTCCACCCTTTATTTTGTTTCCTTCGTTTTAGTATTAAAGAATGTAAACAAGCCGTCTAGTGTCTTTGTTTTGAAATTTTAAATGTGAAAAGGTTTTAGTGTCCCAAATTGTTTCGGACTGTGTAGATCGCTTTCTGACTGATTAGATCAAATTGAATATTATATTTTTCATTTTGTCAATTAATTATTAATTAATTATATTTAAAATATTCAAATTAATACAATTATTGGCATATTAAAATGTTAAATTATTCAATAAAGTCTAAAATTTTCGTTAGACGTGTAAATTAAAGCTCGTTATAGGACACCGCACGTAAAAGTGACAGCTTTGATAGGTGCTAAAGGAGCGTTTTCTATAAGTGAGGGGTGAGGTGATCTAAAATTTTTTATTTGGAATTTCCAAGCTCTCATGTCCCCAAATTTGATATTTAGAAGTTCCGTAAACCCCGTCAAGCTTAAAATGTACATCATAAGCTAAGAAAAAGCAAAAATGTGAGTAATGTTTAAAACTTAGATTGCTTAGCTTTTTCAGCCAATGAACTACACCAAAGTATATAATTATATATACTTCACAGCAGTAAAAATCATAATAGATAATCTGTTAACAAAAAAGTGATAACATTTGTGATGTAGCATAAAAAAGATTTAGCAATAATAGAATGTGTATATAATATTAATTTTCCTGTGATAAAACGGTAAAGAAAATGTATGCCAAATTGTTGAATTTACTCATCCGAAAAACTACACCGAAATATATAATTTTATAGATTTTAGAAAATAGTAAAATCCCTGATAAGTAATAACTGGCAAGAAAAGGTGATTCTATTTGTGATATAGAATAAAAAGGTTTAGAAATAATAAAGAGAGTATCTAATTGTAATGTTCCTGTGTGAATTTTTTTTTGAACAAAATTATGAGAAATTATCAGAAATGATGATAAACAATTTTAACGATGTGTTTCATAATTGAGGAATAAACAACTTGCGAAGCACAAATTTTCCTCTTTTCAGTTATTTTATACTTCACTGAAAACAGCGAAATGTCCAAAAATATAAAGCAGTCGATTTTCTATTAATTGGGGGAAAGAGCAGGTTTTTTATTGTTTCATTTTTAAAAGACGAGTCCCTAATAGGAGAGTGTAAAGGCGAGAGTACTAAAACATTGAGAAGCGCTTGAATCTGCTAACGATGCAATCGTAGACGACGTTGCGTGCTTTCTTAAAAAATGGATATTTCCGCCAATTTTCAATGAATCGATCTAAAAATTTCCAGAAATCTTCATTCAACAGTAAGGAACAGATCTCTCACTGGAAGTTGTTTCAACTCAAAAGTTCCATCGATACTTTTCTTCTCCGAAGCTAAAAAACGTGCTTACCGTCAGGTCTTCATTTTCAATTAATTATTATTAAACAATTGGCATTTTTAACTTTTTTCTTCATTTTGTAGGCATTGCTAGGGTATATTGCGTATTTTTGTACCAAATTTCAAATAGTTTCAATAATATTTGTCTGAGTGGAGACTATTTATGTTTTAAAAAATAATTGAATTTGGCGAAATTTTTTCATCCCTTTTTCAATTATGTTATTAAAAATATACATCGGAAAGAAAAAATTTAAATAGAAAAAAGTTCCGTCTTGTCATTCTCTACAAGCCCATATTTTTTTTAATTTAATTTTTTTAACTTTGAAATTTGGATATCATTTTGGACAATACTTTTTCGCGTTTTCTAGCGCTAGTCCCCTTATTGCATTCGGACCCTCAATTCATCTCTTTTGTTTAAAAATATTCTACTTTGTAGAAAATTTAACAATTTGGTTCAAAAGTCATTTTTGTGAGGATTCTTCACTTTCCTTCAAAATTCATATGTTTGCTTGAAAATGTCACTATTTTGTTAAAATTTCCTTTTTCTTGTAGAAAATTCATGCTTCTTACTTCAAAATTCATCTCTTTGGTTGAAAAGTTAACTATTTTGTTGAAACTTCAACCTCATTCAACTGTTTGGTTGCTAATTCATGTATTTTGTTGAAAATTCGTCTTTTTTGGTACAAAATTAATACTCTTCTTGCTTAAAAATTAAAGAATTTGGTTATAATTCATGTTTTTCGTTTAAAAATTAAAATATTGAGTTGGAAAATCATGTATTTTTTTTTAATTGTTTCTTTTTGTACAAAATTAATCTTCTTGGTTGCAAATTCAACTACTTGGTTCAGTGTTGAACTACTTTTTTAAAAATTGCTTTTTAGGCTGAAGATGCATAATTTTCGTTTAAAATTCATCTCTTTGGTTGAAAATTGAACTATTTTCTTGAAAATTTATCATTTTCTGTAGAAACTTCAACTATTTCGTTGAATAATTCGTGTTTTTCGGTATAAAATAATTCGTATTCTTTGAAAATTCATATTTTGTAATGAAAATTTCACTATTTTGTCAAAACTTCATGTAAGGTAAACGTCCCAGTAATCGTGACCGTAAGAGATTTCATTGACTTCAAATATTTAGAAAATTGTTTTGAAAGGATTATTTAAAAAATGATTGGTACTGATTGAAGGATTAAACATCCTAGAATCTTATAAAAATTGTTTTCACATTATATTTAATATTGATTTTTTTTATAAACAATTGAAAGTCAAAAAGCACCGATGTTCCAGTTATCGTGATTTCCAAATCTGCCATGAACTAGTAATCGTGAGTCGTCCCAGGCTTCGTGAAAAAGGTTAGAACTAGTAATCGTGAGTCGTCCCAGGCTTCGTGAAAAAGGTTAAGTTTTCTTGAAATCAGGTTTTAGCGATTTGGAGGTGTATTTCAAGTGTATTTTTGGATATAAAAATTTACACACTGATAATTTGTATAATTAACTTTTTTGCAACATAAGTTATAAACACAATGACGATATTTGATAAATTGCAGTGACTCAAAAAATCATGTGTATTTGGAGTTTATGTTCTGTTTACGTTGTGAAAATATTAAAACTATCAATAATTATATATCTATTACACATTTTTCTTTATATTATGCAGTATAGATTAATGTTAGCTAATGAAAAACTACTCAATAAATATTAACTTCACTGAAAAATGATAATAAACTACAAAATTGATAATGAAATCACTAAAGTCATGCCAATATTTTACATCACCTTTTTTTAGTGTTAAGCACTAATTTATGTTACGGTTACTGCTCACAGTAACAAGTCAGTTCTCCGATTTCATTTCACGCCTTTTTGAAATTAATTAAATTATTATTTGTAATGAAATATGGAAATAAAATTTTGACAGAGTCGTTCTAGTCTTCGTGACCGGTCACGATTACTCGAGCAACTATACTTTTGAAACTTCCCTATAATCGTGACCGATATTTCTCGAACGAGAAGGTACTAAATGAAGATTTTACTTAATTTTATGAAACAAAAATGATTTTTTAATACAAAAAAATAATTTTCGCCCCGATCAAGTAATTTCTTGACATATTAAAAACTTAAGCAAAGAATTGCCTTTCCTAACCTAAATGTTAAGCTATTTTCCACGTTTCGTGATTCATCGCCACCGGCAATACAAATGAATTTTTTTTACCCATGTGCACTATTTGTATAAAAAAAACTAATTTGGTTTCCACAACAAGCACTGTTCAAACTTACTTAAAAAGGTTTTAGGATTGTATTTTTATGCGGAGAATACTTACTTCTGGCATTTAAACCTCAAAACACACGATTACTGGGATCGTCCCGATTACTGGGACCGTCGCGATTACTGGGACATCTACCTTAATTTCTTCAAAAAAGTGAAAATGTAAAATAAAAATTTTCTTTTTGTTTGAAAAGTCAACTGTTTTGTCGGACAAAAATTCATCTGTTTTGGTTAAAAATAATCTACTTTGTTGACAATTTAAAAATGTAGTTAATAAGTCATTTTTTAATGATCATCCTTCAGTTTACTTCAAAAATTATCTTTTTGGTTGAAAATTGAACTATTTTGTTGAAAAAATCATTGTCATAAAAAAATGATTTTTTAACAAAATTGACATATGTGCACATTTTTATATCACAATGTATTGCTCAGAAATATCTGAAACTTGTACATTGTCTATATCGATGTTAGATCTCTTACAGGCAAAAAAAATATTCCGATTCAATGAAAACTTCTCGCAATAAATTGTTGTTGAAAAATGGCTATTTTTAACAGGAAATCGTTTAGACTCTTGATTTGTTAATAAAAAATCATCCAGCCAACTAGTGTCATAAATTTGCCTGAAACTGTTGCGAAACCTATACCTAATGCCATTAATAATATTGCTTATTCTTCAAACAGTTGACTTTTCGAACAAAAAGAATACTTTTTTAAAAATTGAAGAAACCAAAAATTTGCCTTCCATAATTTTAAACCAAAGTGTTGAATTTTTAAGCAAGAAGATTACTAATTTTGTACCAGAAAAGACGTGTTTTTAAGCAAATATATGAAGGATCAAATATTATAATTACCATGTTGATTGCAAACGGTTTATCCTACGAAAAAAAAGCAAGAGGAAAAAAAGTTGTATTTTTGCTTAGCGAGCTGAAAGTTCTATTATAAGTTTTTGTATTTGCCTAAATGTAACATTGTGAAGTAAAACATCAGTGGCAAGACGATTGAAAATTATTGTTTTGGACAAAATCACGTACAAGTGTACATAGAATACAGTCAAATTAGCTAAACGAAAGGCCATTTGGTTAAAAAAATTAGCAGCTTTCCTATTTATTTTAACAAATACATGTGCTATAAGTTTTTTTATGAGGAAAAGAAAATGCGAAATTAAATTTCATATTTCAATATATGTTTGAAAAATTAAAATTTGAAGCCTTTTTGTACAAGCTCTCAGAGTCAAGTTAATGCAGACAGCCCCTGAGATGTGCAAACATGCAAAGTTTGTGTACAATGCGCCGCAAATTGTACAATCACACTGATACGGCGTCAATATTGCATGCATGGATCCGGGGGCGAATTGATTATAAGATATTATATTGTTTACAGTTTTATTTTATTTAAAATCTGCATTTCATGATATTATCCACCCCCAACCACCTACACCCACCCAACCTTTTGGGAATTCACCCACTCATTTGGGTAGGGGCCTCTAGTTTTCGTATACGGTGTGTTCGCCCCTGAATGAATCTGTGTTGGTCATAGTATATATATAGTTAAAAGTTTGTCATAAGGACAACCGCAGGATTTCGCCGGGAGCGGGTGCTAATCTGAAAAATTGCACCCGCTCCCAGCGAAATCGCGGTAAAATTTCAGCTGTAACCACGTCTCACGACCGTGAGATAGGTGGTTACAGTCTGCGACGAACTCAATACGATGGTCCGGCAAAAGTCTCGTGCACCCTGAGGACACGGAGCGACCCAAGGACGACCGCCTTCTGCATTTTCCCCGCATGTGTCTCAGCATTTTTTTGACACGCAGGGATGCTTTTCAGGCTATTAACCAGTGAAACCTTGGCACTTCCAAGAGCGCCGATGATCAAGATGATTAGCTTAACAGAATATTCCGGGTATAACCGTCGCAACTCCCTTATAAGGTCTTTATACCTCTCTTTCTTTTCTTTCTCCTTGGCTGTGACGTTTTTGTCAGCTGGTGCCGAAAATTCGATAACGAACATGGTTCGTTTCTCGAAGTCAAGGAGAACTATGTCAGGCCTCGAGTGCGCAACAGAAACAATTGTCGAGAATATGAAGTTCCAGTATATGCGGCACTTCTCATTTTCGACAATTGACTCTATTTCTCTAGGAGCGTTTAGCGGAGAGGTATTTGGGCTAATGCCATAAGAGTGACAGAGATGGTAATAAAGCACTCTTAGTGCCGCATTGTGCCTTTGGATGTAGGTCGTTCCCGCATGAGTTGGACAACTAGATATTATGTGTCCTAGATGCTCGGGATGTGCATGACACGCTCTGCAACTATCATCGGGAATGTCTTGGCTCAAAATGTGGCGACGGTATGCTAGAGTGGAAATGACACCGTCTTGACATGCCAAAATGAAGCCCTCCGTGCCCGACTTCAATCCGGGTGATCTAAGGAAAGCAAACGTTAGCTCATACGACATCGACTGATCTTCCACATTTCTGTGGAAGATGCCGTGCATCCTCTTGTCGAGGAGCTGTTCGTGGAAGTCTTTCTCCTGTGCTTTCTTAATCCGGGCCTTCAGGAGTGAGTATTCAAGATGGATAAGATTTGATGCATTTTGCTCACCCCTAGTATTGAAGTCAAGGCCGAGTGTTTCAGCAGCCTCCTCCGCTGCTTTGTACAGAAACGCCCCTTTTCCCACTTCTTCGTGTTTCCTGACCATTTTAAGAAGAGGGTCTTGTCCATTTGCAACTATATGTGCTGTACCCAGAATGAGTCTGTTGTGAAGAAATTCAAGATTCAGTATTCCGCGACCACCTAGGCGGCGTGAGATGTAAAGTCGCGGAACAGAAGACTTAAGGTGCATGCTCTTGTTCATGTGCAAAACCTTTCGCGTCCCGATATCAAGGGATCTGAGCTCGTCCTTCGTCCATGGAACCACTCCAAATGAATAGAGTACTACCGGGACGGCAAGCATGTTCGTTGCAGATACTTTGTTTCTCGCCGACAGTTCGGAAGACCAAATCTGCCGGATGAGACGTTTGTATCTGCATCGGAGAGTATCCTTTATAGATGTCGCGTCCTGAATGCGGCTCTGTGGCACGCCCAGGTATGTATAGGTCTCTCCAGCGCAAAGGTGTCGTATAGCGCTTCTGTCAACGAGCTCAGGATCTTCGGGGATGCCATTAAGTTTTCCTTTCTTCAAATTAACCTTGGCGCATTTCTCTAACCCGAATTCCATTCCAATCTCTTGAGTGTACTCTTTGACAATTTTCAGAGCTAGATGTAGTTTCTCTTGATTCCTAGCATAGATCTTAAGATCATCCATGTAAAATACATGAGTGACCTTATGCTTTCGGTTTCCAGGTTTTCCGCAGAGATACCCTTCGGAATGGCGAAGTGCGAGAGATAGTGGCAATAATGTGAGGCAAAAGAGGAGAGGGCTCATGGTGTCGCCCTGAAATACACCTCTCTGAAAGGTGATGCTGTTAGTGATCACACGATGTTTTCCAGATGAGATAGTAAATCTGGTTTTCCAAAGCGGCATTAATGTCTCTATGCACCTCACGATGTGTGGATGAACCTTTAGGCTTTCCAACAGACTGATGATAAGTCTATGGGAGGTTGAATCGAAAGCTTTCCGGTAATCAATCCAGGCCATCGATAGAAATCGCTGATAGTATGCTGCGTCTTTACAGACACATCTATCGATGAGCAAGTTCTCCCGACATCCCGCTACGCCTTTCTTTGAGCCACGTTGTTCATACATCTCTCGCCATACAGGTCCAATTGTCCGAACAATCCTATCATTTAGGATAGCTGTGAAGATCTTATACAGTGTGTTCAGACAAGTTATTGGCCTGCAATTCTTAGGGTCAGCTAAGTTGCCCGTCTTCGGCAGGAGCACTGTGCGCCCTTCCACCAACCACCCCGGAATAGGCTCTTCCGACTTTAGATATGAGGTAAAAATTCGGGCCAGATGCTGGTGGGTTGAAGGAAACTTCTTCCACCAGAAGGTCTTGATGCCATCTGGTCCCGGAGCGGAATAGTTCTTCATGCCTCTTAATACGTTTTTCACCTCCTCGGTAGTGATAGGTGGGCATTCCTCCTCAGCTGTGATGAGGGCATTGCACAGCTCCTTGAAGCTGTTTATGTTCTTTGAGCCTTCTTTAAGTGGATGTTGGACTTCGTAGACTTCTCTCCAAAATGCTTCGACCTCCTCTGGTTTGGGCGGATGGTCGACAGTAACTGGAGGGTCTTGGAAGAGTCGAGATGGGTCAGACGAAAACTGTTGATTTTCTCTGACCCACCTCTCTCTCCGCTCTAGACTTCTCCTAGCGTCAGATAGTACTCGTATTCTGTCAACAATATGCTGCCTGATGGTCAGTAGCTTTGACTTGTTGATTGTGTGATGACGGATCCGCAGTTCGCGCGTGAACTGTCGAACCTTGGCAGTGAAAGTCCTGCCAGATGTTATGTAGTCAATCACACACTGAATGCGGGACGCGTACTGTCTTGCCCAGCCTATCTTTGTGCTAAGTTGATGCATTCGTCTTTTGGTCTTATGATCAACCGTTGGTTTTGTTTTACGGTTTGCATCTGCCAAAGTTCTCGCTGCATTGTACACACTACAATTGATAGTCCAGAGGTCGGATTCTTCGGAAAAGTCTCCACGAAGCTCATCATCCAGTTCAGTCAGATCTTTGGGCTTGGGAGAAACCTGAATGTTGATGTTTCTCCGGTCTTGAAGCATCGTTCTCCCTCTATTGGATGCCTGTTCGAGGCTGGTCTCAGTGTCGCCTCTCTTTCTCTGTTGCCGGCTTGTTCTGGCTGCGGTTGTGTAGGCGCTCCGCTTATATAACCCCTTTTCCGGAGGTCCTCGGCACGGTTTCGCAGCCGTTTTTGCGAAAAATCCGAGAGCTCTGGGTGTTTCTCGCACCACAGAGCATGCAGTCGCGCCATGTAACCTTTTCGTTCAGGGGCCATACTGGTATCATAGCACTCCAGCAGGTCGTCCCTGAGTCGATCCGTCCACTCAAAAGTAACGAGATTTCGCCGGTCAATCGCATTGACTCCGTCTTGATTGGCTCCCCCAACTCTAGGGTAGTCGGCATTGTTGTCCGACCCATTGTCGGGAGCCCTGCGCGTTCGATTGTTTTGAACCGCACTTCCTACAACTATGTTTGGTGTTGTCATTGTTGTTCCCACGAGCAGCTAGGGAAAAGGGTTAGTCCATCCTTGTAGAGCCCCGCGTGCAAGGATAAGGCTGATACTCTGAGAGGTCGCCCGGTATCCCAGAGTCACCGTTTGAGACACCACACCCAGGTGCCATTCAGCTTTCGGCACGGTTGTTACGCCTCCGCTTGGGGGTTATTCCTTCGGGACCATCCCTGGACAATTGTCCGCGACTGCTTATTAATTATTGTAACCATATTCAGCAGAAACCCTTGCTACAGGGACCCTCTATCCGCAACCCGAGGACGCGTCCGGTGGCTTTGTCATAGGCCCTTCGGTTCGAATCCCAAGGAATTAAAACCGAATACCGATATATAATTAATTATT
>CAKNYM010044375.1:0-26131 GCA_932195095.1 Andricus curvator | reverse complement strand
AGGACGCGCTACGTAGTGGTGATAGGAAACCCACCGAGTAGAATATTTAACATTACGACTTATAATTTCGAAATTTGCTTATTAAAGATCATAAAAAAAATTATCTTTTTCATGCGCCGAATTATAGGCCCAGTAAGACTTTTTGTCTTACTCCTCAAAAACAATCCCTATTATATTTTATTCTGAAAATATTAAAAATCACGACGTAAGTTTCGATTTTTGTCAATTAAAAATACTTCAAATATTCTTCTTTTTATGCCTAGAGTTATAGGTCAGGAAAGAAGTTTCTGTCAAAAACTTACCCCTATTATATGCACACCTAAAAGTATTAAAAACTGTTTTCGGGGGTTAAGTTTAAGGGCGGTTTTCGCCCCTTAAATGGCCGAATTCAGATATAGCCGTTAAATTGCAGATATTTTTTTCAGCATTATATGAAATTTTGGAACTTTGTTCAATGAATAATAATATTGCTATGTTCAAACAAAAACGGAAATTTTAGGGGTGAGACCTGTCAAAATAGAGGAGTTTTAAATACTATGGACTTGTTAATTGTGTCATAGTAAAAAATTGACATATTTTATTGGTTAAATATCAGCCTAGGAGTAAATGTGAAAAAAAAAGTTTATATTCACAATCTAATAATGATAAATTTCGTGAGGTAGTCAACCCTCCTAAAAAAGAAGGGTGCTCATGTTATTTCATTTTTAACGCAATATGTTGCAAAATTTAAATTTTAAACCTGTGTTGTGATTAGTTTTCCAAAAGCATTAAATTACCTGTAGGGGTAAATCACCCCTTGCAATGCATTTTTTTTAATAACCCCGAAACATGTCAACTTAATTTTTCAGTTTTTTTAACAACAGTACAATATACAGTGAAATTCAGTTGATTTGAAAGTTTCTGTATGAAAACAAATGTAAAAAAATCACATTCACCCTTGTAAAAAATAAGGGTTGCAACCCCTAGGTATAAAAAATATGTCGCCATGAGTGTCTTTTTGTAAGAAATAATCTAAATTTTGTTTTGTTAAAAAATTTCTTTTCGTTTTTGAGATATTAAATAAAACTATTTTTGGGGTTAAAATTTAAGGGTGGGTTTCACCCCTTTAATCAGCGAATTAGCACGTAAAAAACGTGTCTGATATTTTTTTATGTATTACAACATATGAAAAAATGAAGAAAATCGGTGAGGTACACCTCGCAAAGCAATAAATTAACTGTAGGGATAACTCACCCCTTGCAATGAATTTTTTTTTAAAACGCCGAAACATGTCAACTTTAATTTTCAATTTTCTTAATAACAGTACAATATACAGTGATATTCAGCCGATTTGAAAGTTTCTGTATAAAAAAATGTAAAAAAATTACATTCACCCTTGTAAAAAATAAGGGTTGCAACCCCTCGGCATAAACAATATGCCATAATGAGCGTCTTATTGTAAGAAATAATATGACGTTTGTTTGGTTAAAAAATTCCTTTTCGTTTGTGAGATATTAAAGAAAAACTGTTTTTGGGGATAAACTTGAAGGGTGGTTTTCACCCCTTAAATCGACCATTTAGCACATAACAAAAAATATGTGTCTACTATTTTCTTATATACTACAACATACTACAGAATGAAGAAAATCGGTGAGGTTCACCTCGGGTACTTTCCTTGTTAGATAAAATGTTTTAGAAATGTAAAAAATAGAATTTTCCACTTTTTTTCTTGATTTTTAACGTATAGTTACCGAGCTGTGCATTGATAGAGTATTTTTTAACTGTTTTTTAATTGCTATAGTACTATGGATCACTGACGATCTTTCTACTGCTTCTGGCTTGGATCGGCAACACAGTTAATAATCTGCTATTGATCTACGTAATAGGTAAGTTTCCATCAACTCATATTATTTAAATTGTCAGTACTGACAGTTTTGATAAATACAATATAAAATATATGTATATGTATATGTGACCGTCCGCGAAGAAAGGGACCTAATGCCTCAAAGCTGAATTTTACAGGACGGGCGATCGCAGCAGAGCCCGCAAGCCAGCATTTGAGTAGTGGGGATGCGTCTACGACAAGCACCCCCTCCACTTACCACTACACTTTTAGACACGAGCCAGTGGAGCTCACGGACAGCGTACAGCTGTAGTGGTAAGTGGTGGGGCTGGTTTTCGTAGGCCTCTCGTTCGGTCTCCGCGTACGCTTATCATGCCTATGTTTGTAGCTTAATAACAAGAAAAGTAATCAACTTGAAAAATTTCTGATTATTGGAAATGAAAGAGTAACTCAGAAACTATCGATTAACGTAATAAAATGAAAATTGATTTTTTCCGCATTAGGTCCCTTTCACACACATTCGGTTTTGGTTTTGATTCCTTTGGAAACGAACCGAAGGGCCCATGACGAAGCCACCGTACGCGTCCTCGGGTTTCGGGTCCCTGTACCAAGGATTTCTGCTGAATATGGTTACAATAATTAATAAGCAGTCGCGGATAATTGTCCAGGGTCGTCCCCGAAGGAATAACCCCCAAGCGGATGTGTAACAACCGTGCTGAAAGTGGAATGGCACCTGGGTGAGGTGTCTTAAACGGTGACTCTGGGATACCGGGCGACCTCTCAGAGTATGCAGCCTTGTCCTTGCATGCAGGGCTCCACAAGAACGGTAGAACCCTTTCTCTAGCTGCTCGTGGGAATAACAATGACACCACCAAACTACCCAAAAGTTGTAGCTGTGGTTCAAAACGATCGAACGCGCAGAGCACCCGACAATGGGTCGGCAAACAGTGCCGATCACCCTAGAGTTCGGGGTGCTGGAAATAATTTAGATGGAAACACGACGACGAAATGGCGAAACGCCTACATTCAGTGGATGAATCAACTCAAGGATGACTTGCTAGACTGCTACGATGCCATGCCAGAATTATCCCTGTTCACAGAGGCTTTATGGCGCGTATGCACACTCTGTGGTGCCAGAAACACTGAGAGCTTCAGCACGTTTCGCATCAGTCATTGCGAAATCAACGTGCCTACCGCTCGAAAAATGGGTATGCACGCGGAGCGCTTCCCCAAACCCTGCTTGAACAAGCTGCAGACGAAGATGAGGAAGCGACCAACCGCAGAAAGCAGGTACCTTCTGAGAGACGATCGCGATTTCAGGTCAAGGAGGAACATTAACATGCAAGTTCCTCCTAAGCCCCAAGATCTGGCTGAAATGGATGCCTCCCTTCGTGGATATGTCTCGCAAGAGTACGACCTCTGGACCATCCATTGCTCAGTTTATGGTGCTGCGAGAGCTTTGGCTGATTCAAATCAAAGGCTAAAACCGACGATGGATCAAAAGACGCTTGCATCAACTGAACAAGAAGATTGGATGGGCAAGACAGAATGCGACCCGTGTTCAATGTGTGATTGACTACATCAAATCTGGTAGACCGTTCACGGAAAGGTTTCGAAAGTTCGCCCAAGAACTGAGGATCTACAATCACACACTGAACAAGTCAAAGCTGCTGACAATCAGACAGCATATTTTTGACAAAATACGGGTGTTATCTCACACAAGGAGGAGAATACAGAAGGGGGAGAGATGGGTCAGGGAGAATCAACATTTTCTCGCTGACCCATCGCGCCTCTTCAGCGATCTCCCTGTTTCTGTAAAAAATCCACCCAAGCCCAACGGAGGTACAGACTTTTTAGAGAGAAGTATACAAGATCCCGAGAACACTGGAGTTGAAAGAAGATACTGATAATATCATCCGCTTCAAGGAGTTTTGCGACAACCTGATAACATATGAGGAGGAATGTCCGTCAATCACTGCCGAAGAGGTGAAAAAAGCACATAGGGGCACGAAGAACTTTTCCTCTGCAGAACCAGATGGTATCGAGAACTTCTGGTGGAAGAAGTTTACTTCTACACACCAACATCTGGTCCGTATATTCACCTCTTATTCAAAGTCGGAAACGCCCATTTCGCAGTGGCTGGTGTTAGGACATACCATACTCCTACTGACAAAAGACAACTTGTCCAACCCAGAGAATTACAGGCCAATAACTTGTTTGAACACACTCAGGGTGGCGACTTGACCGGGAAACCGGGAAAGACCGGGAAATGACCTGCAATTTTATTGACCGGGAAAAAACCGGGAATTTAATTTAAAAACCGGGAATTTACTTCTGATCATAGCAAAATTCAAGAAATATAATTTCACTTGGAACGGGGAATGTTTTACATGGAATGGGAATTTTTTAAAGGAATTATAATTCGGATTGAGAAAAAAGGAATTTTTAAAAATCCCTCTTTCAAGTCAGAATTCGTCACTTTTGTTGAAAATTAATTCATCTTTTTTTGATGAAAACTCAACTATTTGGTTGAAAATTGATATTTTTCATTTAATAATTAATCTATTTGTTTGGAAATGTATGTACTTTGTGGAAAATTCACCTATTTTTGTAGACAATTAAACTTTATGGTTGACAATTCATCTTTTTGACATAAAATTAAACTATTCCAGTTAAAGATTTATCATTTCAGTTGAAGATTCATCATTTTATTTGAAAATTCACCAGTTTGGTTGAAAATTAATTTCTTTAAACGAAAATTTAACTGTTCCATTCTGAGTTGAAAATTAAAATTTTCAAGTTCGGAATTCCACAATTTGGATAAAAATTTGTCTTTTTAATTGAAAATTTAACTATTCCGATGAAAATTCATGTATTTTGTTAAAAAATCGATTTTTTTGTTGGTAAAAAATTATCTTATTTTTCTTTGAAAGTTAATCTTCTTGTTTAAAAATTCTTTTCGGTTAAAAATTCAAGTATTCCAGTCAAATATTTATTATTTTAGTTGAAAATTCATCTTTTAGGTTTGAAATAAAATTATTTGGTTGAAAGTTAAGCTCTTTTGTTAAAAATTAATTTTTTTTGTTAGTTGAAAATCCATCGTTTTAATTAAAAATTCATTTCTTTGGTTGAAAAATGAGCTGTTTGATTGAAAATTTGTTTTTTCTTTGGATGTTTTTTGGTTGAAAATTATTTTTTTTTTTTACTGAAAATGTAACTATTAATTCAGTTGATTATTTCATAATTTTAGTTCAAAATTCATGTCTTTGGTTGAACATTCATTTTTAACTAAAAATTTGATTATTCAATTTTTGGTTGAAAAATTATCTTTGTTAGTTGAAAAGTCGTCTTTTTTGGTAGAAATTAATCTTCTTGGTTGAAAATTAATCTTTTTGGTCAAAAATTCAATTATCCTAGTTAATGATTCATCATTTCAGTTAAAAATTCATCTTTCTGGTTTGATATTCAACTATTGCAGTTAAATATTTACAATTTTATTTGAAAATTCATCACTTTGTTTGACAATGTAACTATTATTTTGAAAGTTAGTTTTTGTTAAAAGTTAGTTTTTTTTTGTTGAAAGTAATTTTTTTAACTGAAAATTTAACTTATTCCAATTGAAAATTCCATAGCTGTTGTTGAAAATTCATCTGTTTGGTTAAACATTAATTTTTTTAACTTGAAATTTAATTATTAAAGTTTTGGTTGACAATTTATCTTTTTTAGTAAAAATTAATTTTTTGGTTTGAAAATTGAACTATTTCCGTTAAAGATTCATTGTTTTAGTTGAAACCTCTTATGTTTGGTTTACAAATAATTTTTTAAACTAAAAATGTTACTATTCCATTTTCGATTGAAAATTATTATTTTTTCAGTTTAAAATTTAACTATTTGGTTGAAAATTTGTCTTCTTTTATTACAACTTCAAACCTTTCTTTAAAAGTTAATGTATTTGGTTGAAAAATTTTATTTTTGGGTAGAAAATTAATCTTTTTATTTAAAATGTAATCTTCTTTAAAAATTCGTCTTTTTGGTTGAAAATTCGAGTGTTCCAGTTAAATAATCATCATTTTAGTTGAAAATTTATCTTTTTCGTTTAAAATTTAACTATTCCAGATAAAGATTCATAATTTGATTTGAAAATTCATCACTTTGGTTGAAAATTGAACTATTTTGTTGAAAATCCGTTTTTTTTTTTGTTGAAAATTAATTTTTTCAACTGAAAGTTTATTTATTCCATTTTTTTGTAAAAAATTGATATTTTTTAGGGGAAAATTTAAGTATTTCTTTCAAAATTCATTTATTTTTCAACGTTTTGCTCTGTTGTGTTAAAAGATGTTTAGAACGAACGTCATGAATTAAAATAAATGTTTGCGTTTTGCGGCAAATATAAATATGTTACTTTGAGTTGATCGGGAAAATTGAAAAACTTGACCGGGGAAAACCGGGAAATGACCGGGAATTTGAAATCGTCCGCCGAATCGCCACCCTTACACTGCATAAGATCTTTACAGCTGTCCTAAACAACAGGATTGTTCGAAGAATTGAGCCTGTGTGGAGAGAGATTTGCGAACAGCGTGGCTTGAAAAAAGGTGTAGCAGGCTGTCGAGAGAACCTACTAATTGACAGGTGCGTATGCAGATACCCAGCAGCCCATCAGCGCGTCCTGTCAATGGCCTGGATTGACTACAGGTAAGGTTTCGATTCAACCTCTCATAGACTTATCATCTGTCTGTTGAAAAGCTTGAAGGTTCATCCACATATAGTGAGATGCATAGAGAGATTGATGCCCCTTTGGAAAACTAGATTTACTATCTCATCTGGAAATCATCGCGTGACAACGAACAACGTCACCTTCCAGAGGGGCGTCTTTCAGGACGATACCATGAGCCCTCTGCTCTTTTACATCACACTTTTGCCTCTATCTCTCGCATTACGCAATTCTCCTGAATACCTCATCGGCGTCACTAATCATCGCGAGCATAAGCTCACTCATTTATTTTATATGGATGACCTGAACCTGAACTTGCACTAAATATCGTCAAGAAGTACACAGGAGAGGTTGGTATGCATTTTGGATTGGACAGGTGTGCCAAGATTCATCTGAATAATGGAAATATTATTGGCGTTCTCGAAGACCCTGAGCGTGTGCATATAAGTGTTCTTAGACATCTTGACACTGGAGAGACCTATACATACCTGGGCGTGCCCCAAAGCCGCATTCAGGATGTAACATCAGTGAAGGAGTCTCTCCGAAGCTGATACAAGCATCTTCTTCGACAGATTTGGTCTACAAATCTGTCGGCGTTGAACATGGTATCTGCGACTAACTAAATATATATATATATATATATATATATATATAGGGTCCCACTGGGAACAACTGCCAACCATGAAAATGACATTGGCTCTCAGTAGATCCGCGGTAAGTCATACCTATGGGTACGACGAAATTACAACAACCCGGTAAGAAGATTCCTTTGATTTCAGTGTGTGAATTTGGCTGTAGGAGGAATTGTTCGGAATTGATTCGAGTGCACTTCGAGTCAAAAAGAATTATTCTAGATTAAAGTGTTTAACTTGCCTACAGTTTTTACCCTCTTTAACAGAATTATAACGTATTCATTGATTGACAGAAATTCTCATATGATTAAATAGGATTGAAGTGAGACCCAAATATTTTATGTTCACGGAAGAAAATGACATTCATTTGGTTTTAAAACGTTGTGATTCGGCGTTGTCGCCGAGAATTCGATCACAAATATAGTTCGTTTCTCAAAGTACTGGAGAACAATGTCAAGCTTCTAGCGTGCCATAGAGACTGCTGTCCGAAACTTGTATTTCCAGAAAATTCGGCACTTCTGTTTCTGGACAATTGACCATCTTCCTCGAAGCGTTCGGCAGGTCAGGGTCTCGGCCAACACCGTATGTAAGAGCGACAAACATGATGGTAAAGCATTCTTAAGCTTCATTGTGTCTGTGGAGATACATCGTTCCCGCGTGAGTGGGCCACGTGGATAGTATGTGTCCTGGGTACTCAGAATGTGCATGAACGGTCTGCAGCTCTCGCTGAGAACTTCTTAACGTTCGATACGGTTACAGTGTACTGGATGCTTTGAGGAAAGCAAACGTCAGCTCCTTTGACAAGGACTGATATTCTACATTTCTGTAAAAGTTTCCGTGTATTTCCTTATCGAGGAGCTATTTGAGAAAGTCATTAACCTCTGCTTTCTTTACTTGGGCTTTTAGAAGTGAGGCATCTAGATGGAGAAATGAACTTCCTCACTTGTGATGTTAAGATCCAGACCAAGGGTCTCGGCCTCCTGCATTGGAGATTTGGACTTCTGCGCTCCTCTTTATGGCATGGGATGTACATGCGTGAAACGGACGAATTGATATTCAATCTCTCCTGAATATGCATGATCTTACGCGTGGCGATGTCGAGGGCCGCAAGCTCGTGCTTCGCCTATGGAAACACCCCAAACGAGTAGAGTAGAACCAGGACGGAAAGCACATTAGTCGCAGATATCTTGTTTAACTTCAACAGATTGGAAGAGCAAATCTGTCAACGGAGAAGCTTGTATCTATTTCGGAGAGCCTCCTTCACTGATTCTATAACTCGAATGCGGCTCTCTTGTGTACCCCTCGACGGTACTTAAAGCACTCTGAAGTTGGCTTGCAATAGAAGCATAGATTTTAGATCATGCATATAAAATACATGAGTGACCTTATGCTCGTGGTGATTAGTCTCGCCGCAGAGGTACCCAGGAGAATTGCGTAGTGAGAGATATAGTGGCAGATGTGAGATCCAAAGAGGAGAGGACTCATGGTATCGCCCTGAAACACGCCCCTCTGGATGGTGACGCTGTTCGTCGTCACACGATATTTTCCAGATGAGATAGTGAATCTAGTTTTCCAAAGTAGCCTAAATCTCTCTATGCATTTAACTATGTGTGAATGAACTTTCTAACTTTCCAACAGACAGATGGTAAGCTACACCTTTTTTCGAGCCACGTTTTTCATAAATCTCTTCCCGCATAGGTCAAATTCTCCGAACAATCCTGTCGTTCAAGATAGCTGTAAATATTGTATACAGCGTGTTCAGTAGGGTGGTCCAAAAATTTATTTGATTTTTTTTTTAATTTTCATGCATATCGCCTGGAAATTTTTTCGAATCCACAAAAAAATAAGTGCGCTTTTTTATTGAAAAAAATTATATTTAGCGGTTCCGCAAGCCCCATGAAGTTTAATACGTATTTCCCATAAGAAAAATAGTATATTGAGCAAGGAGTGCGGAAAGTCGCCAATTGCCAACGAGTGCGGGGCTGGGGGCACAAGGAAAGCATCTACTGATTTAATAGGTTACGTAGTTATCAAAAATAAAAAAATCTGCCCGCTTCGCGGGCACATTCTCATGGTGCGCTTCGCTTGCAAGTTTGAGCGCGCCTAGGGCGCGCGACTGTTGGATCTCGCGCTTCGCGCTCGATCATATATTTATCTCGCGCTTCGCGCTCGATTATGTATTCACCTCGCGCTACGCGCTCGGGCGTATTTGCATCGCGCTTTACGCTCGGCTCCTCTAGATTTTTGAACTTCGTGTTCGACTTCGATGAAAAGAAAAAGTTTGTTTGCAAATATTATAAAATTATCAAAACCTCTACATATTAAGTGATTGTTAAATTTGTTTTTATTTTAGACTGAAAAGGAACTTTATTTACTCAAGGTTCTATCGACCTTAAGGAACACATTCTCATCCAGACACTCGCGCTTCGCGCTCGATATTTGATTTGAAAATCATTTGAACCTTGCGTTCCACGCTCGGTTCTGTGCACCGTATGATAGAAACAAAAAAGTTTGAGCGCACTTACGGCGTGCGATTTGGTAAATACACTGAGCGCGCACTTTGTGCTTCATATTATATGTTCTTCATATACAAATTACTAAATTTGTATTTGATTTCAAATGAAAAGTAATGATATAATTCAGGCGACAAATTTTATTAGTTAACATTTTATTTTAGCTTGTGCCGTTTATCAAAAAAGTTAATTTTTTCATTTTGAATATATTCTTACCACAAAAATTGATTACGGGTTTGTAAGTCTTTTTTGAATGCACAATTTTTGTTCATTTATATGTTTTCGTACCTTGCATTGTTTTTTCAAAAATTTGATTTTTTTTTACTGTCAATGTTATTTTCACGAATTTCGTAGCTGGTAATATTCGTCTGAAAATTTGATTTTTCTATTTTCAATGCTGTTTTTTACGAATAAAACAAAAACTACGCGTCATATCAAAAAGTGAATGATAAGAAATTTGTAGATCTTTTTTGGGTGCACAATTTTGGTGAGATGATCTTTTCTGGTATCTTGCATAGTTTGACAGCAAAATGGCTTTTTTGATTTTTCATTAATTTTTTGTGCGATCAAAATTTGAATTTTTTATTTTTCAATAAATTCAAAAAGTTGTTATGAAAATATTATAGGGTGTTCAGGAGTCAACGTTTTTCTCCTCTTGACTTTTTTGCATATCGTGCGTTTTTCGGCTTAAAATGTTCATTTTCGTTTGTTTTTTGGAATTTTGAAAATGCTATAACTCCAGTAATTTTGTTTTATCACGAAAAGTCATAAAAATATTTTGTTCGTCATTTTGCGTACTACTAATAACCGTACATAGAATTTTCAAATCTTCAAAAAAAGTGGTCTCAAAAATTTTCAAAATGTGCTCACTTTTTGGATTTTCATTCAAAATAGCTGGTTAACGAACTCGTTCTCTATTTTTCGGCCATAAAAAAGTGTGCCAAAGCTCAATCAAATCTGATCATTTTTTCGAAAGTTATCGTGGCTACAGACAGACAGACTACAGACAGACAGACACCTTCGTAAAAATCGTTTTTTCTAGCTCAGGGGGCCTCAAAACGTGGAGATTTGATGAAAACCGACTATGTCAAATTTTACATAAAACCAATACCTTCTCATTAGAATGAGAATGTAAAAACACTGGGGATTTCGCGAGTTTCTACTGCTTCTTTTTAATACCAAGAGATGGCGGTAGCGTCCAGTGACCCCAACTTTGGTATGTAGGGGTACTGCGCTTGCGCTAGCTTTTCGTAAGAGGAACACGGCGAGGCTTATTATTACCATGGTAACGGGTTGTCGCGTCGTGTTCCTCTTAAACATCCTAGCGCAGGCGCAGTATGTCTACATGCCAAAGTTGCGATCACTGGCGGCATCGATTGGCGTGAAGAAAAATATTTTTTGCGTGAAAAAATATCAAGGACATCTATAAAACGAACTTTCAACACACTGCAATACTGATTTCGTGTGAAATTTAGAATTTGCGGTTGCTAAGCAGACGTAAAAAGTAGCATTTCTCACGCACGTATACAAAAAAGACGTTTTTGTAAATTTTATACACCATCGTGTATAAAAAAAAAACCAAACCCAAAAAACCCCATGAGTGAAAAATTGGGTTTTTCTAGTTTTTGTCGCTAATTATAATTTTTGCGGATTTTTAAATACAAATTGTTTATAATGCATAAAATGCTGATTTATAATGATAATTAGATGTTTATATACATTTTTTAAACAATTCCTCATTGTCTTTAGCAACTTTCTCTAAGAATAGAGTTAGAAAGTCGCGGTTTTTTCCGAATTTTTCATCTTATTTTCAACTTTTCAATTAGAGTAAGGTAATAATTACTTCAAGTTAACAAACATAACTGTTTAAATAATTTAGTATCATTTTTAATGATATTATATTTTGATGATGCTAGAAACTTGCGTTTTTTTCTGAAATATTCAACATTTTGTTTAATTTTTACTCAGAGAGAGAGAGACTATCTTCTCTTATAGTAATGCGAGACAGTTGCGGTTTTTTCTGAAATTTTCAATTTTGTACCCACTTTGCACTTATAGTGCAGTAATAATTAATGCAATTTAGCAAACGAACTTGTTTAAACAAATTATTATTATTTATAGCTATCTTCCCTTACATAATTGATATGGATGTGTCTGCAAAGACGCAGCATCGTCTAGGATTCAACTTCCCACAGACTTATCATCTGTCTGTTGGATAGCTTAATGGTTCATCCGCACATGTTTAGGTGCATAGAGAGATTGATTTACTATCTCATCAGGAAAACATCGTGTGACAACTAACACCCTCACCTTTCAGAGAGTTGTCTTTCAGGGCGACACCATGAGCCCACTCCTCTTTTGCCTTACATTATTGCCACTATCTCTCGCACTTCGCCATTCCAAAGGGTACTTCTGCGGCAAACCTGGAAATCGAAAACATAAGGTCACTCATGTATTTTACATAGATGATCTTAAGATCTATGCTAAAAGTTAAAAGCAACTACGCCTAGCTCTAGGGATTTTCGAAGAATACATTCAGGCTATTGGAATGGAATTTGGGCTATAAGAATGCGCCGAGGTTTATTTGAAGCGAGGAAAATTTAATGGCATCCCTGAAGACTTTGAGCTCGTCGACAGAAGCGCTATACGACACCCTAGCGCTGGAGAGACCTATACATAACTGGGCGTGCCACCGAGCCGCATTCAGGACGTGACATCTATAAAGGATACTCTCCGAAGCAGATACAAACTTCTCATCCGGCAGATTTGGTCTTCCGAACTGTCGGCGAGGAACAAAGTGTGTGCAACGAACATGCTTGCTGTCACGAAAGGTTATGCACATGAACAAAAGCATGCACCTTAAGTCCTCTGTTCCGCGACTATTCATCTCACGCCGTCAAGGAGGTCGCGTAATACTGAATCTTGAATGTCTTCACAACAGGATTATTCTGGGTACAGCACATATAGTCGCGAATGGACGAGACTCTATTCTTAAAATGGTCAGGAAGCACGAAGAGGTGGGCAAAGGAGCGTTTCTGTACAAAGCAGCGGAGGAGGCTGCTGAAACACTCAGCCTTGACTTCAATATCAGGGGTGAGCAAAATTCATCAAATCTTATCCATCTCGAGTACTCACTCCTATACACGCATACTATCTAGTTATCCAACTAGAGTACTTGTGAAAAGTTAAACAAAATGTCAACTTTGTTGTTAAATAAGAAATTAACCAAATTTTTTATAAAATGTTCAAAGACAAATCTTCTCGAACTTTAAACAGTTTTCGTTCAGAACACAGCGCCCAAATCGAAAGAATATTTTAGGTTAAAAACTGATTTGTCCACGGAAAATTTTTATGCCCCACTGTGCCACCTTAAACTAACACAGCAGAATGATTTAAAAAATTAAAAACAATCATTTTCTCCCATGTTAATCGTATGGCAAACTTCAAGTGTTTGGGGCGATGGGTAAGTAGTAATCGATTTGACTCAAATTTGGAGGACTTTCTATGTTTAGACATTTAAAGCAATATCGCGATTGAACGATTTCAAAAAAAAAAAAATTCTATATAAGGACCAACCTAATAGAGAAGAGGTAGAAGCACATAGAAAAACAGGGGATTGAAAGATATAGGTGAAAGGGTGAATTGACAAAGAGATAGAAAGCAATAGACGTAGATAGACAAAAAAGGGACAACTGAGATAAAGAAAAGGGGACTGAAAGGAATCTCTCTTAATTTGAATCCGTGGAATCTAACTCAGTGAATCCGTGGAATCTAACTCAGTATCAGTAAAATACTTCTAGCTATTTGAATCAGTGAAACTTTAGTGATGCAAATAGCCAGAAGTACGTTAACTGTTTTGAATTAAATTCCACTGAGAAGCAGTGAATTTTCACAGATTAGAGTTTAGAGAGACAGGTATGAATCTGGTATGACGAAGAGATAGAAAAGGATAGACGGGAATAGGCGAAGGATATAGAAGTGGGGATTGAAAGAGATCGCATTAGAACTATATTGGCAAAGAGGCCTATATATTCCTATATATTCTTTCGTTAGAAAATCCATTGTTCTTATAAAAATAAATGTTTAAATAATGATGGTTCATATATTATAACACATATTTGAAAAGTTAGACTTATTAGTGAGGAGTTTAGTTGCATTTATATTGTACTATTTATAACACATTACATATAAACATAAATGCAGCTATAACCTTTATAATAATAAGTGCAACTTTTCTGTCTCAATTATATTATTAAATTAAAAAACATTAGAATATTCTGAAAAGTTTTATTTTTATACAAAAATATATGCACTATGTAGGTATGTAATAAGAATTAAGAAAAGCAATACAAATTTTATAATGATAAAAACTTTCCTTTTTATTAAATTCAGTCTTTTTCTTTTTACTAATTCGACGGCTCCACTGCAGAGTGCTTCAGTTCTGGTTCTGTCCGTATATAATGAAAAAACTGTATTTATAAATAGCTTAAGTGTTTACCTCAATACTGTTAACAAACATTTGCCAATAAACATGTTTATATTAATAAACATGTTATAATTACGCAAATGACTTTTCCTCATGGTCAATCATTTTGATTATTATTTCATGTAATCAATAGAATAAACACTACATTTGTCTAGAAGTAGCATTCCAAGGGATAAGAAAGGTTTTTATTTAAATATTGGCACATTTATATATGTTTTATATATTTAATATGCATTTCTCCAACAATTTGTAGGTTATGTCATTCTATTCGCCAATGTACCAAAATTCACAAATATAGGGTAGAAAATAAATGAAAATGGAATTATAAGATTATTGAGATTTATTTTTTAATTATAAAAAAATATTATAAACACTTCACACGCGGAACGAACACGCGTCGAACATGAACTTCAAATTCACAAAGCAACACGTGATCACATGGTAATTATAACCCACAGGATGGTCAACTCATGTGTCGATTATATATTTTGAAAGATTTAGTCTCAGGGTTACACAGATACACATACGGAACCTTAATTATTGAAAAGGTTGTATTTTTGCAGCCCTGCTTCTAAATTTCTCGTCTTGAGTTGGAGCAGTCTAGCTGTGAAATTGAAAAAGTAACCAATTTCGTTTTTTTTATTATATTCTCCTTTAATATTGCACAGAATTGTATAATATTTTACCAGGCGACACAAAATGATCTATTTATTAATGCTAACATAAAAACTCAAAATCGAAAAAAAAAAGACTTATAGTGGTATACGAGCAGAACACGAGTTGGAGCTGTATGCCGGCTGAACCAGAACTGGAGCTCTCTGCAGTGGAGCCGTCGAATTTCTCCCAGTAACATCTTCAATTGAATGATATTGTGCTTCTTCAAGATTTTGTGGACTGACTTTTACCTCTGCAACCTATTTTTCCCTAATTTTTACTGTGATCGAACACTCGATCGAACATGTAACCGGTAATTTGTTAGTCGTAGGGTTTCCTCAGCCCTTTTACCCTCTTCTTGTAGTCCCAGTACATTCTCTTGCTGGAATTGGTTTACCTCCGGCAGAGGAATCGGGACTCCCTTACTCTGATCCGCAACCCAGACTCGTTTTGTGAATCTTGAGAGAGACCCGAGGCCTCTGGGTACAACAGACACGCTTGTCTGATCGGGCAGCGATATCAAACTCTTTTAGTGCGACTTCCAAGGGAACAGCGCCCGTCTCTTCCGGGTTCAAGTCGTACGAGGACGAAGGCACGTCCTCGACGACCGTTGCGTCGGGACCTAGCGGTGACGAGGCTCCTCGTGCATGGGAGCACGGGAGGATCAGCCAGCCGCTGAGCTCTCTTCGTTGTCGACTATGCAGTCGTTTTCTCCTCAAGCTCGGTGGTATCGGGCCGTATCTTTCGGGGTGAGCAAGCTGCTCGGCTACGGCTCGAAGATATCGGTCAGCCCAAAGATTGTGGTGGCTTGGACGATTTTTCTTGGGTATCCCGGGTATCCTCGCAGCTTGGAAGGAGCTGGAAGTAGTTACTCAGCTTCGCGATTTTTTAGAACCTGGGTATCCTCGCTGCTTGGGAGGACCCGCACGAAATTATCAAGTTTTCGCGGTTATTTAAAACCTGGGTATCCTCGCAACTCTGGAGGACCCGGATGAAATTATTAAGTTCCGCGATTTTCTAAAACCTGGGTATCCTCGCAGGGCAAGATTACAATATCCGTGGCGACAAAGTTGTAATGCGGATTCCAATAGGATTGCTTGCGAGAAGCGCGAATCTGAAAGTATTAAATCGATATCTCGAATAGTTTTCGAGATATCGATTTTTTGCTTTTTTTTAATTCTGTGGGCAATTACAGGGGTGCCCACCCGCCCCATGAGGCGTTGGAAAAGGGGTAGGAGTGTGACCTGACATTATTCAATTATTCAATTTAACAGAAAAAATCGATATCTCGAAAACTATTCGAGCCCCTCGCAGCTTGGGAGGCCTCGGATGGGGTTATTAAGTTTCGCAAGTTTGTTTAAAACCCGGGTATCCTCGCAGCTTGGGAGGACCCGGAAGTTATAGTATGCGTGAGATTTTAGAAGAGAACAATAAACTTACGGCGGAAGCATCCAACGTCACCTCAGAACCATGCTCCATCAGGGCTTCAAATATTCATCAGATTAAAGTTCAGAATATCCACCTTTTAAGTCGTGGCTAAGAGCAACGAAAATAACCTCAGAGGCAACGGAGCCGGAGAAAGGAGGAAAAATCATTTTTACAACAGAGTTTTGATGTGTTATATCACCAAAAACTAGGCTGGCGGATTTATTTCTATCATTCACTGTAACAGCACTTCGATTCGTTACGGAGACAATGTTCGTCGCGAATTTCGTCCGAAGGAAAAACTACGGGTTTCGCGGCGCAGTATATTCGCGACCTTTTCTGGAGCGACTTTCCTCGCTGGGCAGCGACTGGAATTGAACTGAACTTGCGAGCGAGTCGCTCATGATCCAATATAAATACATGGTCTAGCCACGCGCAAGTAAAAAAAACTGAGTCAATCAGAACCAACCGCTTAGTTTCTCCATTTTGGATAAGTAAGGCGGCAAATGTAAGTGATTTTAAAATTAAAATTTTAGAATTAAATTTTTTTTGTAATTTTGCTGTATAGAAATATTTCAATACTAATAAAATGTATTGTAATGTTGAAGATGGGTAAAGGATAATACGGATCAACTATAATTACAGGTTACGTGTTTCATAACCTCTTCCTGCTGACAAAAACTGGCATATGTGTATAGAATAAAATAAAACTGAAGTCAACTGGGAAAGTACTGAATGAATAAAATTATATAATGCAGTAACCACGACATATCGAATAATAATGATGTTTTATTTGTTTACAAATATTTCTTCCTCAGTTTTGGAGGAAAATTTGATCGAAAGATATATTTAACATTTATTTATAATTATCGATGTTCTTGTTTACTCTTCTTATTAAAATTTTGTCTAACGTTCGTAATATAAGTAATATATGAAGGGTCGAAAGACAGAAGGTGGAAACTGACAATTTTTTGAAAATGGGGTTTACTGTTAGAAAATTCTCAAAAATTGAAATACACATAGAGTTAAAAGTATTTGCTCGAAATCGTATTTTTGATGGTAGCAATACCTTAAAGTTTGATCATCATATACCTGAACGCGAAAAATCGTCTGTCGCACTGTGACACCGTCTCATTGAAAATTAATTTTTTGGGAAGTGAATAACTTTTTTCGATAAAACTTTCTCCGTGTTCATCAACTGAACATCTCGGGGACGTCTAGCCATTTAAAAAATGAAATGAAAATTACACTTTTTGTCACGATTTTAAGACGATTTTACAATACCAAAAAATTCTAACCTCAAAGGCAAAACTCAGTTTTCTCCGAACTGAATGTTTTTTGTATTAAACCATTTCCCTCTGTATTCAGTAACTCAAGCAATACGTCAACTCGAAGGCAGAATTTCATGTTTTTTCAATTGCGATTTAAATTTGACACAATATTTTTTCGCTCGATCTCCTACACAATTTCCATTTTATAAGTTACTCCCTGTTGCCTTTCCCTATAATATAAATATGTAAACCCTATAATATTGCATACATACATATTTATATGTATAGGCAAAATAATTTCGAGATTTCACAATATGAGAAGAATGTAATAATGATATAAGTCTTACTATAAATATATACAAATGAAGCTAATGATAATTTACTTTCCACATTGCATTATATGGTAAATTATCTTAATGAATAAAATGTATCCCGCACACATATTGTTCATTCCAAAAATGACAAAAGTTTTTGTATAATAATCGCAGGCAAAAGATTAACATCAAAACAAAAAATTAGGTACTTTAAATATTGGTGCTTTCCTAAAACGAAGGTTTTTCCTTTTCTGAGATTCAAACACATTTAAAAATTTTCCCATATGAAGATCATAGAGTTTTTCAAACTTTATCTCGATTTGTCCCATCAACAAAAAGTTGGATTTTTAAATATTTTTAATTTTCTTTGGTATTGTGTTAACGATTTCAAATTGTCCGTCAGTACGAGTAAGTGTGATATATGTAAAAAGAAAATATAAAAATCCAAATTTCACCAGATTGTACTTTCATAACTGTTAATGAAACATATACTGATTATTGTGATGTATGATTCCTTTCCATTATTTGTCATTATTAACAATATCACCAAAAAAATATCCCAAACAAAATTTGAATTTGGTTTAAAGTTTGATTGCATTATTTCTAAATTGATTAAAAAATAATTTATTTATGTACATGTATATATTAGGATGTTATTTAGCAATTACTGTTACGTTCTTATATTTTCATCGTAAAAATGAGATTCATTAATCTCTTTAACCTCACAAATTTTTCTGTAAAATTTACGGACCCTAGTTGTAATCCAATTACAGACCTCTGTCATTTTTTGCTTATATTTTTCTGAAAGAATTGGCGAAATGAGAATTATGTATACACTGTAAAACAGAGATATTAAAAATGTTATTAATTATCATAAATATCAATATTTGTATGTACTTTTGATCGCTGTCATTCAGTATTATTTACAAACTTCCATTCTGTCTCAACCATAATTTATTTTCTTATCAGTGTTCTAATATACATCATTCAGTACGTATTCTAAGTACTTTTGGAATTCCTTCATTCAATATTTTCATAATATTATCTTCCTACATACTGATTTTCCTACAATAGTTTGTCGTACAGAGAGTCCGCATCAGATTCAAACTGCGCGGTTATACTAACAAAATGGTGAAACTAAGCGGTTGCGTGAATTGGACAAAACGGGGCACTCAAGTGGCTAGACCATGTATTTATTGGATCATGGAGTCGCTGCCATGATCTAAGAATACACGGTCTAGCCAGGCGCAACTAAAAAAAAGTTAACCAATAGGAAGCAACTCTACCACAGCCAGCCATATTGGATAAGTGAGCGCGCGAGAATGAAGTATATTTGAAATGAGGTAAATGCCACGAGCGAAGATTTCAAGTAAAAGATAAAAAAATGGTACAATTTATAAATCAATGGAATTAGTTTGAAAATAATGTAATTTGTGCCATAGATAATATAAAATATCAAAAAATATGTAACTTCTAATCCTTGTAATGTAGAAGAAATATGGATAACATAACCTCTCAATGGACCTGAAGAATTTTACCTTTAGACGCTAATGAAATAAAGTATAATTACCTGAAAAGAAAGAATTTTGTTTTGGGTCTCAAAAGCACAAATAAATAAATTCAAAATATTGATATCATAGTCTGTATTATAGCAATATCAGTTTTTATTATCCGTATATACATGCACGAATATAATCAAAAACATAACCCCTTAGTGTACACAAAATGACATGTCTTTAGATCTTATATACGTATGAAAGTTTTACAACTGAACATATAAATTATTACAGCATATAATTTATTATAATATACATTTTTTTAATGAAAGAAAATGATCCGCGCTTACAAAAATGTAAATAAATGAATAAAGATATAGTGAGCACGCGGGTAAGCGTGTGATACGAAATTCTGAAGATATAATTTCATTGAGAATATTTCAAATATTTAAAAAGATACTTGTTTCAAATTCTACCAAAATTATCTGTTTAATTTAAAATTAAACTACAATTTGAAAAAAACGGAAAATTAGTGGTATAGGTGTTTTACACAGGGGCGTACAATTTTCAATTCTTGCCATGGACGCTATTTTCCTTAGATACGCCGCTGATAACCAAGATGGCTGGTTGTGGTAGAGCGGGACTGGCGACGAAATTGGGAGCGCTTAAGGCTAGACCGTGTATTCTTAGATCATGGTCGCTGCCGTTCATCGAGTTGGTGGCAATGTGGCCAAGAAAATAATTAAGTAAATTATTTCAAGACGTTAGCTAAAAAACATAACGTGCGTCCTAAACTACGACCCAAGAGAGAGGGGTGGAGGGGGAGAGAGAGAAGAATACTGTACGAAGTCGAAAGAATAACTGGGCCGGTCCACAATGAGAGTCGTAAGCGTCAACGTTCGTACGTATATGCGTATTTGACGTCATACGTACGTTGTTACCAACGATCGCAGTTAGAAAACTAAAAATGCGAAACGGAAAAACTGCTCGGATAGTTGGCAACAACGTGCGTATGATGTCAAATACGCATGTACGTTCGAACGTCGACGCTTACAACTCTCATTGTAGACCAGCCCTCAATGGGTGAAGAGAAGCAAGCCTCCGGTCTCTGACACACGACACAATGCGTGTATCAGAGGCTTGCATTACACCGAGCCATGGTTTCACTCGACTCAGGCGCGACTCCCCATATCGAGGTCTAAGATGTTTACACATCAAAAACCAAAAGTGTTATTTTTACTGGACGTCAATGCTCAAGATTTCAGAAAAAAGCGCAACTGTCTAGCATTACGGTAAAAGAAGATAGTTATAAAGAATAATAATTTGTTTAAACAACTATGTTTGCGAAATTACATTAATTATTACCTCACTCTAATTACAAAGTGGATAAAAAGTTGAAAATTTCTGGGGGAAAAACCGCAACTATCTATTACAACTATAGAAGCTAGTTATAAACAATAATAGTTTATTTGAACAATTACATTCAATTTATTATTGGTTCGCTTTAACTGAAAGTTGTTAATAAGTTGAAAAAATCGGGAAAAACTGCGAGTTTATAACTCTATTATAATGGGAAGTTGCTATAAACAATAATAAATTATTTAAAAAATGTATATAAACATCTAGTTATCAGTCGAAAGTAGTATTTTATTTATATAAACAATTTATTTATTTTTTAAACTGCAAAAAAATCATAATTCGCAAAACCTATAAAACAGACTTATGGGGGCGATATTTAAAAAGTAAGATTTGAATCGTATTCCATGGCTAATTGTGAAGAGAAATGTTGAGTCTTAGCTCGATTCACCTAATATTCACGATTCTGTATACAATTTAGGAAATCGTCTTTTTTCATAAGGGAAATAGGTGTTCAACTTCATGGGGCTTGCGGAACCTCTAAATATCATTTTAATAAAAAAAATGCATTTACTTTTTTTGCGGATTCAAACAAATAACCGGGCGATATGTATGGAAAGTCAAGAAAAAAAATGTTGGACCACCCTAGTGTTCAGACAAGTTATTGGCCTGTAGTTCCTTGGGTTGGACAAGTCGCCTTTCTTCATTACTTTAAATATAATATGAAGATGCGGGTCAGATGTTGGTGTGTTGAAGCAAACGTCCTCTACCAGAAGTTCTTGATACCATCTGGTTCTGGAGCGAAGAAGTTCTGCGTGTCCCTCAGTGCTTTCTTCACCTCTCTGGCAGAGATGTATCGGCATTCCTCTTCAGATGTTATGAGGTTCTTGCAAAGCATCTTAAAACGGATGATATTCTCAGTGCCTTCCTTCAATTGGTGTTAGACTTCGTAAACCTCTCTCAAAAAATAATAATAATAAATTTAATTTAGAAAACGTAGGTTAGAGATATTATTTCAGCAAGAAAAAAAAGTAAGTGTACTTTACTCTTACCCAAAGACAAGGAACATCATTTATGTTTTGTTCCATGACGCGCACTACTTCTATTATTATTGCTCGGCATAGCAGGATACTTTCTTATTCTAAACAAATTCCTTTTTTGTGATGGAATTTTTGAAAAACTAATTTTTTATAAAAAAAAGAAGAAATTCGGTGCAAAGTTTGCGGTTTAGAATTAATAATAGTCTAAAGTAAAAACAGTTTGCAGATTATTAATGTAAAATTCGATGACGCGTTACAAATCTTACAAATCTCTAAAGCCTTTTTTGTCATCATGAACGGTCTCCAGTTTGTAATTTAAAAGCGTAACCCTTTTTATATACCATAATGGTAAGGGACTATCTCCAACAGTCAGGTATCTTGTGTAATCAAAGGCAGGAGTCAGAAAAGTTTGCGTGAACTGCTCTGGTCGGTTCAGCTTCAAGGAAATACCCATATACGTTGGCTTATTAAATTTGGCGTCGATTGAGCCCTACTTGAAGTACTTTTGGGTAAACAGGGGCTGAAATAGCACATTAGTAAGACCAGCCTATTTTCTGTTTTTGACCAATTTTCTATTCTTAACTTCCACTTTCTGCATGTTTCAGGGCTGTGAATGGAAAACATTGAAACTTCTTTCAATCTTTCCCATTCGTTAACAAAATAGGGAAGTTCGACTGCCGCTCGACGAACCGATTTTCGTCTTGGGTATGCTTCCACATTTTTTATGATAATTCCAGAACCAGTAAATATTTCAATATATTCTTGGTCTCATTTTAAAGAGGAGATTTTTAACCTTGATTTATCGAAGTTTTAATTTTTTCATTTAATTCCCTAAAGAATGCAGAAAGTAGAATTTGAGAATCGAAAATGGGCCAAAAACGGAAAATAGGTCGGTCTTTCTCACATGATATTTCGGCCCCTGTTTACCTAAAATGCTTCATTTATCGCTGAGATAACCTCAGAAAAAGAGAGGCATGTTTTTAATACGATTTCTTTTAGTCGACTGACAATTCAGGCCGGTACTGTAATTCGTATCGATTTAACATTACTTCATAATAAAAAATTGACGTTATTAAAAAACATATAACGATTGGTGAGATAACGCATCAACTAATTAAACCGCATTTTTGTGTGGATATTCATTCATTTTGTTAGTTAAGGGCGTTGGAACCAGGACCCAACCTCAGAATTGAATTGCCTCATTTTACTTCATAAATACTGGAATGACATCTTTCTGAGATAATTAGAGCCTATTCCTGTTTTGAATCAAGTCTGTATTCGGAGTGAAAAATTGTCTAATTTCAATAGTTTTTGTGTAACACCAATTTTTTTATTCTAGCCCAAACATAAAAAAAAGTTTTACACAAAAACTATTGAAATTAGACAATTTTTCACTTCAAATACAGATTTAATTCAAAACAGGAATAGGCCCTAATTATCTACAAAAATACGTAATTCCAGTATTTATGCAATTAAATTTTCATTTTGGTTCCTGGTTTCAACGCCCATAAATCAAATTAAAGTTACTTTTTTTGCTCTTGAAAATGTTTTCTTTTATGCTGAAGAGATCTAAAAAATATAAAAACGCGTTAAGGGCCCTGGAAATCGAGTGTAAATCGCAAAAGTCGGATTCAGGCCAAACGGCGACGCCATTTGTCTGATTTTTTGTATAAATAATCTAAAGGGTATAAAGACTCGCGGTACAGGTCGCTTTTTTCAAAAATATATATTTTTCATGTAACAATTAAAAGAAAAAAATTTCCATTTTGTGGTGCAATGTTCTACTATTCAGCGAAGCAGGGAGCCGGTAAAGCAGTTATCCTGCTCGGAATTTCTTTTGCGCGAACCTAGCGAGAAAAGGAAAAACTACGATCTGTTATGACTTGAGTCTGCAGGTAATGAAGCGCCCACTATGACCCACATTGATTCATTCCCTTACCCAAAGGAGTGGGTGAATTCCCAAAAGGTTGGGTGGGTAGAGGTTGTTGGGTGTGAATAATATCATGACATGCAGATTTGAAATAAAGTAAAACAAAACAAAATAATATCACAAGTAAATGTACAGAAAAATGGTTTGCAACATTCACGCCGAATCAATGTAACGGTACAATTTTCGGCAAACTTACTTCGAAAGTAGTACGTTTTGCACATTGAATGACAATATACAAGCTCTCTGTATAAACGGGCAGATTATACAAACATGCAAGATATCAATATGATGTGTCGCCCAATCGAACAAATTTCAGAAGATTTTACAAGATTTCAATCATTTGACATGAACACAAAAGATTTCACAAACAAAGATTAAAGAAAGCTTTCACAAATATTTGAAAGATTTTATACAAACTGCAATGTGTGGTAAGGCGATTGATAGTTATTGTTTTGGACAAAATCACGTACAACTGCGTACATAGAGTACAGTCAAATTAGCTGAAAAAGGAGGCCATTTTGTAGAAAAAAGTAGCGTAATTTCCTTTTTATTTCAACAACTACAAGTGCTAAAGTTTTTCTCATGGGGAAACGAAGATGCGCAATAAAATTTCACATGTAAATATATATAGGTTTGAAAAATTAAAATTTGAATCACATTTTACAAGCTCTCAGGGTCAAAAAAACGAAGCGCTTGACTTCTATAACCGGTTATTGCAGACAGCCCCTGAGTTCAGCAAACATGCAAAGTTTGTGTCTAATGCGAATCAATCAAATTGGGCGACACATATCATTGATATCTTGCATGTTTGTATAATCTGCCCGTTTATACAGATATCTTGTATATTGTCATTTAATGTACAAAAGGTACTACTGTCGGAGTAAGTTTGCCGAAAATTGTACCGTTACATTGATTCGACGTGAATATTGCAAACCGTTTTTCTGTACATTTACTTGTGATATTATTTTGTTTAGTTTTATTTTATTTCAAATCTGCATGTCTTGATATTATCCACACCCAACAACCTCCACCCACCCAACCTTTTGGGAATTCACCCGCTCCTTCGGGTAGGGGCCCCTAGTTTTCGTATACAGTGTGTTCGCCCCTGTATGAATCAATGTGGGTCATAGTGGGCGCTTCATTACCTGCAGACTCAAGTCATAACGGATGGTAGTTTTTCCTTTTCTCGCTAGGATCGCGCAAAAGAAATTCCGAGCACGATTACTGCTTTACCTGCTCCCTGCTTCGCGGAATAGCAGAACACTGCACCACAAAAAGGAAAAAAATTTCTTTTAATTGTTACATGAAAAATAGATTTTTTTTCTCGAAAAAAGCAACCTGTACCGCGAGTCTTTATACCCTTTAGATTGTTTATACAAACAATCAGACAAAATGGCTTCACCGTTTGGCCTGAATCTGACTTTTGCGATTTACACTTGATTTCCAGGGCCCTTAAGAATTGCACCTTCTAGTTTAATTTTTCGGCGGAAATAGTTTGGACGTACTGTGCTCCGGTCTCTCCAGTTAGCAGTTGAGAAGTTGTGAAAACTTTTCAAGATATTTCTCTTAATTTACCTTTAATAGTTGGTAAAATAATTTTTGTTGGTTATGTCTCATAAATACTCTATTACAAATTTGCTTCAGTGATATTTCTACTGCTGACTCCTGGGTTGAGGCATAAGCATCGAGCACAATCAGCAATCAAGTCAATCTACAATCAAGTACTTCATCACAAGACGTCCTAATTTGCATTATCACATATAGTTACTGTAACAGTTTCTTTGTACTTTAAATCCGTAACATGTTAAGTTACTTAATCCGACGATAATAAATGTAATGCTTTCTTTATAATCGGCACATATTGTGTTCTTATCACTAGTGTTACCGAAGGTCATCATAGGCATTATCGAATATTGTTTTTGCAAGTTGAATGAACATGCAATAGGGTGTACCTCAAAACCGTTATTTTGAAGATGTACTGCTAAGGGCTAATATTGCTACTTTTATATAGAAAATGATCTCTACTAAATTTGATCTCTATAGGGAAACTTTACACGACAGAACAGCAGGGGTCTTCAATTGACTGGATACAAGTACAAATATACGCAGCCGGTAAGAAATATATTTTGTATTAGTTGCACAAAATCTCTTAATATTTATCATTCATAAAGTAACATTTTCCCTTAAAATAGCATAAAATATTTCAAAACTCCGCCGCCAGTGACGTTCAAATTAGTAAAATAATCTACGAATTAAACAATGAAAAAAATTATACTGTATATTTGAACAATATTTAGTCAATTATATCTGATCATCACTTTAATAATTGTCAAGGCCTGTGACTGTTATACATACATAATATTCACTTATTTACAATAATAATCGCTTATCAATATCAATTATATAAAATATTCACAACCTATAATTTATCGTTACCATAAGAGTATTCTTTGAATATATTCTCCGAACAAAACTTATCGA
>CAKNYM010044374.1:0-23881 GCA_932195095.1 Andricus curvator | reverse complement strand
GTGCTTGCGTTAAAAACGGCCCTTGGAAAAAGGTATCGCCAAATTCATGAATGTATATTATTATTATTATTATTTTTTATGTGAGAAGTTGTAGGCTCCGGAAGCTACGATCATGGTTCTTTAAAAGCAACCAATCCCGACGCAACTGGAACGTGTACGTCATCCGCTTCTGCTCCTTCTGTCCTAGAAGGTAAGCAAGAGCGGGAAATTTACGCGAGAAAACATCGGGCAACACTGTTCCTTGTAGTCAGGTCTCTAGCCGCGGATGATCTTACTTGATGATCTTATTATTATTAGTATTCAAACTTTTTCTCGGGTGAACCCGGTTTTTCGTCATAGCCACGGACTAAGTCAAGTGACTGATGAGATGAGGATGTTATAAGTTATTTTAGTACGATGTTTGAAATCATTTACGATGAAGTTGTAGGTACAAAATTAGGAGCATGGTGTAGTTTGCAGTTTGTCTTCACCGCTGTTATCCTTACACCGCGGCCGTGAGTGTTGGAGGTGACAACTGTCGCCTCTGGATGCTTTCTTAGAGCTACCATTATCTTAATTTTAATTTTTTATATCTTATTATTATTATTATTATTATTATTATTATTATTATTATTATTATTATTATTATACCAATAAGCCATTTCCCTTTCGGGGTAGGCGTGACTTGCTCGGTTGGAAAAAAGTAGTTTGTATGGTGGGTATATAGGTATAAGGTAGATAGGTATATAGGTATTAGGTATAGATATTTTATATTGATCTGGAATTCTCGTGTTATTTATTCAAATTACACGTTCATTCCGCAACACTGCTCCGACCCAGGTTGCTGATCAATCTCTCTAGCGATCACACCAGGTGAAGAGCCTCACCAAATTGATATGTGTGGTTCCCCACTTGGGCCCATTTAGTATCCAAGGTCTTTGTTTCAGGCGTCGTTCACTCTATTGTCACTCTGTTTACAAACTATTTGTCGCCACACTTTTCTGTCCTGGCATACTACTCTAGCTTCCTTCACGTCCATGCATTTTTTTATGCAAGCTCTCGTATTTCTATGGCTTCTTATGTCTCTTCGGATGAGTGTCTCATTCACAGATTCTAACCATTCTTTTGGCGGTCTACCTCTGGGCATTCTGCCATTTACTTTACCTTTATACACTTGTTTGGTTAGTCGTTCATCTTTCATTCTTTCAACATGTCCGAACCATCTTAACTGATTTCTTTCCCATGTGTCAACTATTGTCTCTTCTGCACCACATTCTTTGAGGCTTATTTCGTTTCGAACTTTGTCCATCAGTGTTTTTCCGCATATTGTGCGAAAAGGTTTCATGCCAATCGCGTTAATTTTACTCCTGTCCTTCTCTTGACAGGTCCATGTCTCGCTACCGTATAGTACAGTCGGTACGAATATAGAATTATGTATGGCCATTTTATCTTTTTTTGATATGTTTTTATTTCAGAGAATGGAACCCGCTCTACCGATAACCTGCTTACCCTTATTTATGCGCCTATCTAACTCCCCATCTGCGAAAGCTAACCCACGTACCTTCACTGTTTCGAGATCTACACCTTCTTCGTCGAAGAGGGCCATTCTTAGACACTTATCCATAAATATGATAAATAGCCATGAGGACATAACGCATCCTTGTTTTACGCCTTGCATAATTTCGAACCAGTCACTCAGTTTATATGAAATTTAATAAACACGTACCCAAATAGCGATTTCATAAGTTGGAGATATTAATTTTAATATACGTTGGTATTTCAAATTTAATACTATTTTTAACAGTAAAGCCATACACCCTAAAAGCCATAGTTTTCAATTTATTAGCAATCAACTTTTTCTCGTGGGGTTAATCTTACTAAAGTCGAGCTCATAACTGCAAGAATTCACACACATCAATCTCTGAGTGAATTACTTGATTTCAAAATGTTGCGAATTTGGTCGTCGGAGGAATTGTTTGGGACTGACTTGAATGCACTTTGAGTCAAATAGAATGGATAGCTTAAATAGTTCAGATTTTTAATATAGTTCGGGCTGAAAATGTTCTCAATTATACTTCACGGAAGGAACTAAATTGACTTGAACATTCGTCTTCGTCTCAGAGCAATACACATAATTAAATTACCTTCAATTGTGACCCTCTTTAAGAAAATTAAAATGTATTCATTCATTGCCAGAAATCATCCTAGGATTATACAGGTTTAGAGAGAGATGCTAATAGTTAAAGGACATATGAATTAAAATTTTAGCAGCAGAAAACGACATTCATTTGGATTCAAAAAGTTGTGAATTTTACCACATTTGAAATCATTTTATTATATTACAATGCACGAAAGAATAATTTTTTTTATATTTCATGCCAAGGTTGTGTTTCTTCATAAGCATTTCATAATTTGTTTATAATTTGGTAAAATATCTTGAAAAAAAACTAATGCTCGTTGCAATCACCTGACCGAGTTTCGACTGCACTTTTTACTTTTATTTTATTATCATTACTCCACGGAGCAAAATATATACTTTTCAGGGTTTAGTGAAGTTAATTTTAAATAACCGCTTATCCATACGAAAGCACGTTTTTTGATAACTTGCAAATTGTAGACTAAAATATTTTCTTTTTTTTCCAGGGATTATTAAAAAAAAAATTTTAATCTATTTTTTTAATCAAACACGAGGGGAATAAGTATCAACTTGAGTATTTAAACAAGTGTATTTCAGTTTGAAACTAGTTTGCCCTCTAAATCAAAATAAGTAAAAAATAAGTAAAATTATTGTTTCGAGTAGACAACATATTTTCTAATTCAATAGTGGAAAACTAATTGATTTATAAAGATAATTATTCAGGATTGAATATAATAATTGAAAAAAGGTTATGAGAATGGAAAACATGAATAATTTGAAAGCTTGATTAAATAACGGATTGGTGTAATATTTTTAACTCTATTCAAACAATAAGAAGGTCTATTGTGAAAATCTATACGTGACGTAGCCTGTCTCCAATTTAAAAAAATTTCCTTCTGATTGTCGGAAACAGTTGAGAAAAATAATAATTTTTTAGAATCTTGGATCAATATGGGTTATAAATTACTCATGCTTATATAGGGTCCTCATGCGCTACTCTTCAACAGAGTACTATTTTTGACATAAAATTTTTTTTTCGGTTGTATATTTTTCTTCTTTTCAATAGAAAATTGTAGTTATTCAGCAAACTTTATGAAAATTATTTTCCTTGAATAAGCATCACGTTGAATAAGTACGAGCTTGAGTGCCGGAAAGAGGTTCTTTTAATTTTATAGCTTTTTTATTATGCAAAAAAAAATTGAGATCTCCTCAAATAGAAATTCGTTATATGTAACCAATTTTTGGTGAAATTTTACAGACTCTATTACCGAAAAGTGAATCATCAAAGATTCGTAGAAAATTAATGATTCGATTATTCGAGATATTCGAGATATTCAACTCTATTGGAATAATAAGAAGGTCACACCGAAATTATAAAAATTATGCTGCCTGCCCCAATTTAAAAACATCGCCTACTGATTATTTGAACAAACTTAAGAAGAATGAGATATTTTTGCGATCTTGAAATGACAAGGCTGCAATGCTATTCAAATTAATTAAAAACACTCAGGGTAAGGGCCGAATTTACCTTTGATGCCGCCCTAGGCTACCCAATGAAAAGGCCGCCCTTTGTCAATGCTAATTTCCCTAAGACGCAATGCACTAAGTAAAAAAAAGGTTACGTTAACACGTAAAAAAACTACGAAATTGTAAAGATACTTATATTATAACTTTATTAATTTGTTAAAATAATGTTAACAATACATTCGTAATATACCGATTACCACAATACTCGTCGTACTTTTTTTTCTGCAAACTCCGTAATAATATTTTCATAGTCTGTTGTTTGCAGAAAAGAAGCTTTGATGAAGAGAATTGCAATATAATTTAATCTGTCTTCGCAAATAGTTTTTTCCTCTTGTTAAGGCTGAGAACGAACATTCTCCTGAACAGTTCGATATAAGAATTGATAGTTATATGTGCAGTGCTATGTTCACATTAGGATACACGACCGTAAGCCCTTTTTCATGCATGGTAGATAGATCAGTTGCTGAGATTTTTTCAATTCCAATTGATATCAAGTGTGCACTAAGTTGTATGCATTCTGCCTCAAGCTCCTCTTTCAAATTATCAGGATAGAAAGACATTAAGTTCTGGCAGCTTTTTTTAATGTCGTCTGGTTGTTTAGTTTGCAGCAGTGTTAAAAACGCAAACCTGTCGCATAACACATCGTTCGCTTTGCATCGTCTCTTTAATTCGGCTTCTAATCGATCTCTGATAAAAATAAATGCATTTATTTTAACTTTATCTTTACCCGGAAATATATGCTCTGATCCTTTGGCTTCCTCAAAGTGCTGCTTCCGTTTCAGGGTTCTTGAAGCGTCATATTTCTACGAAATCTGTTTGCAGACCTCTTTCGCTATGTCTTCATATGTTGCAAACAGTGCCCGTAGCTTATTAACGTACTTTACTAAATAGTAATATAATTCAACTACCAGTATTAGATGACAATCTGAAGCTTGAAGCGCTTTACTGACGACGTCAAATCCTTGGAAAATGGCATTCGAAAGAAGGGCAATCAGACAGTTTTCTAGGCAATTCAGAGAATCGTGTAGTCCTAAGGCCTCCTGACGTGTATCAGGCTTCTCGCATTCATCATTACCAATTTGAGACAAAGAATTCGAAATTTCACACCACGATTGACACACACTTTTACAAGCTTCGAATTGATCAGACCATCTAGTTTCCAAAAGATTGTTCACAACAGAAGAGTTGGGCTTTAGATTAGATTGTAAAATTTCCCACCTGTGTGTTGAAACTGAGAAAATGCTGTAAACCCCTTGCAAAATACTAAAGAAATTTACCGCCATTGGGCAGCTTTTGACAGTATTCGTTCCGACATATTACTAGCATTGTCATATGACTGACCACGACAGTTTTTTATATCTAAATCATAACCAGCTAAAACATCTAAGATCATTGTAGCTATCTCTTCTCCTTAGTGATCGCAATTAGGAACTAACTCCAGAAAATTTTCTTTTGGTAACCCTCTTTAGATACATACCTTAATATAAAAGTTAACTGGTCAATATAAGATACATCTGGAGTCGAATCTACGCTAAGTGAAAAGTATTTAGATTCCTTTACATTATTTACTATTTCAAATAGAATGCGGTCTCCTAAAATAGAAATAAATTCCTCACACACCGAAGACGAAAGGTAGGACGTTGTCCCACTACCTTTATTTGCAAAAAGCTTAATGTGTTCCGAAAGAAAAGGGTCAAATTCAGCTATTAGTTCTAGAGCGATGATATAATTTCCCGATCTCAAGGAACAAAATTTTTCCTCAGTTCCCCGGAATGGTAGTCCTGGTGATGCTTATGCCTTCACAGTTGCTACTACACGTTTCAAAACATTTCTCCAATAGTCAATTTCCTTTTCTGATTGATAAATAAAAGCTTCATCGATTTGTTGAATAACCTTGCTTTTGTTCAAAAATTATATGCTATTGTCCCTATGCTCTGCAGAACGCTCATGCCGTTCTAAACGGTGAGAGGCGTTTTTCCAATCGTTGAATCCAGCAGTTAGTAATTTTTTTTTTTCTTTAAAAGTTTACGTGGGCCACAAAAAACAGCTTTTGTACTTTTTGAGTAGATCAACCGCTTCCGATTTTGTGTTTCTTCATTTTGTAGTATTCGAGTAAAGAACGATTTCGACATATATCTTGCTTAATTTGTGTATTCAGGCTTTGACTCAGAAAAATTAACATCGATATTTTGTTTGAATCCATGATTTATTAAATATTCAAAAGTGTTTTCGTTAATTATCCATTCAGCTGGGTCGTCGCTTACGCATAGATTTATTATATTAAAATTTTCAAATTCGACCTGATTATTATTAGAAGGTTGATTATTGAGATTTTCCTTTTGAGGAAGGGAAGCATTTTGCTCTTGATCTTTTAAGAAGTTGTCAGTGGTATGAGAAACATTCAAAACAGTATCTTGAGGATTTGGTGGAGGAATGACTGCTTTCGATTTTCAGAAGTTGTTTTGGTTGTACATTTTTCTAACTTCCCCTAGAAAATTGCAGTTATATAGAAAATTTTGTAAAAATTACTTGCCTTGAATGAGAATGACCTTGAGTGCTAGAAGAAGGTAGTTTTAATTTTATAGCTTTTTTCCTAATGCAAAAGATACTTTGAAGTCTGTCCAAATCAAACTTGGTTAAATTTAACTAATTGCTTCCGAAATTTCACGGATTTGATTAGGAAGAAGTGGGTCACTGAAGATTAGTAAAAAAATAATGATTCAATTAGTCGAGATACCTTATAATTCATAATTCAATAGTGAAAATCCACTATTTGCTTGATACAAATAAATGAATATACTTAGGACTGTATATAATATATAAGAAAAGCTTATTAGAACGAAAAACGTGAAAACTGGAAAACTTTAAAGAAAAGACGAGAAGGTGCGACATTCTTGACTCTATTGACACTATAAGAAGGTCCTATTGTGAAAATACAAACGTAGTAGCCTGCCTTAATTTTAAAAACACTTCCTTCTGATTGTTTGAGCAAAGTTAAGAAAAATGCAAATTTGTTAAAATCTTTAAATGAAAAGGGAACAATGTGATCCAAATTAGTTAAACACAATCAGACTCTTTATGTGCTACTTTTCGACAGATTTATGTTTTCGATTTTTAAAATGTATTTCGGTTAAACATTTTTCTAATTTTGCGTTAAAAAATTGCAATTACATAGCCATAAACTCTGCAAAAATAATTTGCCTTAAATAAGGATGATCTTGAGTGTCTAAAGAAGTTTATTTTTATTTCATAGTTTGTCTTTCTTACGCAAAAGATACTTTCTTGCCCTTCTGAATCGAAATTGTTAAAACTTAAATAATCACTAGTGCAATTTCATTAATTTGATTCACAAGAAGTGGGCCACTAAAGATTTGTAAAAAATTACTATTTCGATTATTCAAGATATTTCTCAATTCTACACTTAAAACAACTAATTGCTTCGTAAAATATGTAAATTTACGTATGACTGTATATAATAATTTAATAAAAGTCATGAAAATGGAAAACGTAAAAAATAGAAAAGTTTAATGAAACGACGCGATTGCAAAGCTTTTTTAACTCTATTGAAACAATAAGAATGCCATATCAAAAAATTGATACTACGACTTAGTCTGCTTTCATACCAAATTATCGCCTTCTGATTGATTGCACAAAGTTAAGAAAAATGGGAATTGTTTTGATCACATTGAATTAATGGTCTATAAATTCGTTATATATATTCAGGTTTCTGACTTTCCAACAAATTTTAATTTTGATTTGGAAAATTATTTACAGATGTACATTAGGTTGGGCTGAAAAAAAATTAAGTTCTAGCAATCGATTTCTAATAGCAAAACATTTTCAGTTCTTTAGGAGCTGAAGATACTTTAAAAATTTGTTTGAAATCGAATTATATCTTTTCCCTCCTCAAGCGATATCAAAAAATGAATTCTTACAGTCACCAATTTTTGTATATATGTAGAACTATATGCCTGAAGAATTTATGGAAGTACCTGTTTGATATTGAGAAAATGAAATAAAATAAAAAATAAAAAATAGGACAAAATTATGAGTAAAATCTGCCTTCTTTCGGATTTGAGTCATCTCAGCTCTTGATTGAAATATGGCTCTTGAGTAAAGATTTCATTGATTTTGGAAAAAATTTATCAGTATATTTAGCTCATCAAGAACTAACCATTTTTTGCTATTAGAAATTGATCACAGGAAATTAACTTTTTCAGCCCACCCTATTGCACATTTTTCTGGGTTTTCATAGAAAATTGCAATTATTCAAGGGAAACAATTTTCTGAAAGTAAAAAGTTTGAGTTTTTATCAAAGATTAATGGAAAATGTCGAAAAAACAATTATGTTTATGGAGGGTTTTTATTTATGAAAATTGTTATAAGCATGAAGCAAGAGAGTTTATAAAGAATAAATAATGTTGTTAATGGTAGGTATAGGTTTTGCAATGCGTTTAGGAAAAATTATGACCCTGGTTGGCCTGGATGTTTTTTCATGAACATATGAAAAGTCTAGATGGTTTTCTCCTAAAAATAGCAATTTTCAACAATGATTCACGGAAAGAAGTTTATATTCGATCGAAAGATTTGAAGGGCCACACTGTATACGAGCGTGAGTGCTAAACCCCCAATTTTACAGAAGAAACAAAAAACTGTCTAACTTTCACGCAATTAATGTTAAAAAAAAAATGCAAAACTTTCCGAGGTTCTGTTAGGCTTCACCGAACCGTGAAAATAACATCCTGAGAGAAGCATCCATCTCCGAGAAAACCTTTGCCAAAGGAACGGCGTGTCTTCCCCAAAAAAATGATTTTGGATCATAAAGAGTTGCATAACTTTTTATTTTTTGTATCTAAGAAAAACGAAGCAAATAACTTCAAGTTATCAATTAGCTCTATTAAATAGCGAGAGGAGCGCTTAACAAATAAATAATTATGTGCGAGAAAGTTTTTGTCAAATATCGGCGCGTCCCAAAAAACTCCAATTTTGAGACCTGAAAAGTTGCATAACTATTTTATTTTTCAATTTAGAAAAAGAAAGAAGAAAGTGCTTTTGAGCTGTTACTTAACGCTATCAAACCGCGAAAGAAACATCCTTAAAGAAGTAGCCACATCCGAGGAAACCCCACAGAAAAAACAGAAGTGAATTTCTGTTTCAGGTAATTTCCAAGTAGATAAAGTTGAATTTTTTCGCATCGAAACAAAACCAGATTTAATAGATTTGACATGGTAATCATTTCCCATGTGGTGGGTAAATCTTAACACGTGAAGTTAATTTCTGTTGCAGGTAAAGAATACTCTGAAATCGCTGTAAAGATTATATTTCGTTTTTTCTGTGCCCTTATCAATGGTGCGGTGTTTCCAAAAACGAAAATATGGACACACAAAGAGTTGCATAACTTTTTTATTTTTTCAATTTAAAACAAAAAAATTGCGTTCGAACTGTTACTCAGCTCTATCGAATGGTGAAAAGGACGGACAACAGTTAAAATTACTTTATAGAAAAAAATACTATACATGGATTTTGACCCACTTCTAAATCGGACTGGACCATAATCTTCTGAAGAAACATGAGTTAGGTTAAAAAAATTACTTTAGGACAATAAAACGCATTTCCGAAATCTGTCACTCAGGCTCGTATGCTGTGCGTCCCTTCAGTTCTTTTTGCTTTCAAGAGATCTAACCTCGATATAGACATTCAACATTGTGCATGCAGTCGGTCATGACTAGCCTAAGACTTGCACCACTAAATACTAATTTTATTTTATATGCGTGTTTTGGTGGATCCATAGACAAACGCAAAAGTACGCATTTTGAGCGGTCAGAGTTCAAAAAATAGCTCGATTCGTGCATGTCTCCGTATTCTCGTTCAAACTTGAGAGAGATCGTGGTTGACAAAGATAGAAAGAGAAATTCATAGCGGATTGGTGAGTCGGTGTTTTTGACAAAAATTGTAGCGTGCTATGCGAGTAATTTTACACAAATATAGTTCCACCCGCTCTCACATAATTCATGAATTTCTAATAAAAACTCTCGTACATGCCTTCACCGACTTAAAACGCGATCTTGCGTTTGTCTATGGAGGCATGAAAAAAAGCAATTTATGATTTTGTTCTAAAAAGTATCGTGCGTGACTCCTGTTAACTGACTGCTTTTTTTAAAACTCGCGCCATGTTTTTGTAACTATCGAATATTACAACACTTTATACGCAACATTTTTCAAAACAAGTTTTATTGGCTTAAAAGTTCTTAAATATTCCACTGCACACTGTAATGTAAAAACTTTATTTTCAAATTGATTAAACAATTTTTATTCAAAAAATTCGTTTTAATATTCGAGATAGGGAAAAACAAACAGCGCCATATGATTTTGCGGAATAGATTGCACTAAGTCCGTGTATTGGACAATCTTTTGCTGCACCAGGCTAGCTACATAAGTATGAATTAATATCCTTCACCACGTTTTTTGCTTATAAATACATAAGGTGATAAGCATTTGTTAGCAAAATTGTGTTCAGATTCAGTGCTAATCAAGTGCTGACTCGCAGCCAATTCCCATAAATATATTTGTTTGAAATCGTTTTTTATAACATAATGAATACATTTTTTAACTACTGCAAAATTTTTTTTGGATAGTTTATCAAGGACGTAATGCTGAGGAGGACAATGAGAGTTGGAGTGCCGAGAAGGGGTTGTAAAACATTAAAACAAGTCTAGTAATGATATAACGAGTGGTTTATTTCACTTACATTATGTAGGCGGCTGTCAGCTCGTGGCGGGTGCTGACTAAATGATAATAATTTAGAGAAATATGAATGCTAAGAATAACTGAGTAACTAAATAAAAACTAAAATTTTAATGATATTTTTTTCATGATTGTATCAAAAAAACTATATATCGAAGAAACTATTCCATCACAACGTATGTTTCATTTCTTAGGAATTCTTCATGCAAAAAGAAACCATTTTCGATCAAAATCTTGGATATCTAGCTATATACTGTCACCCTTCATATGTTAAGAATTTGGTGTATAGTACTGAGACATAATTAAAGAAGGAAAAATATAACAAAGAAGCAATCTTCAAATACCCTTTCTTCCTTTTTTCGCATTTTGTGTTCAAATTTTTTTTCTCAATTACGATAAAAAAAAATACAAAAACCTGTCAACGTTTCGGTGTTCATTCAATACCCTTTTAAAGGCTGAGCTGTCTAGTATTACGGAATTTTCTGTAGATCTAACCAATTTCAAACTCACTCAGAGCACGGAAATATCTTTAGTACTAGCCCTAGCACTAATTTTAAAATTTCGTTAGATTGATCACTTTGAGTTTACCATATTTTTGGTAAAATTCACACCTGGATCACTGCTACATTTATGTCCCATGTTTCTTGTCATTTTTAAATATTTGTTTTAAAGTGCACATTATAATTTCCAAAAACCTAAGATATTAAGTCATTTTTGAAACAAAAGTGCCATAATCGTGTTGTTGGCGGCAATTTCCAGATTTAAGCCACCAGGCAGAATAACGGCGTTAACCAGTTGATGTTTCTCTTCGGAAAACCGAATTACGAATTAGTGCGCTACGAACAAAAACGCGTTAAGTAGCCAACATATTTTTGGCCATAGCTCGTGACTTAATTCGTTTTTTCGCCGAGAAAAAAGTCAACTCACTTTTGCTCCGACTATTTTTTTTTCCACTTTTGCTATCAGCCTCTCAATTAAAAAAAATTTCACAAAGTTATTTATTATTATATCGTCATGCTGCACTTATTATTTCGAATGCTTTCACTTTTCTACTTAATTTCAAATAATCAATACGTCCACAACAACCTCGAAGTACCTATTTTTAAGAATATTGACGAAAGTTCTTGCATTTGTGTAAATTCATTGGCAACGTGTCGCTCGTTTCCAATTTGACACGTGTACAGTGAGTCTACTTCTCGAATGTCTAATATTTGCAAGGACGGTAAACAGATTTTTTCTATAGGGAAAAAACGCCATTTTGCAGCCTAAATGTAGTAACACTATTTATCAATATGACGTGGAGGCTAGTATATATACAAGTACAGCCAGTTCAAGACCTTGTCAGTCTAAGTTCAAGAAATATTCCACAAATTAGTTTCTGTTTCCATAAAGATGCAAATTTTTACTCTTATTCTGCTGCTCGTCATGTTTATAATATGTATCAATTCTGTTCGTAAGTAGAATACAACATAAAATAAGTCAATCATACATTAAAATATCTCACATCCAGGCATCGACTATATTCAAAAATTCGCATTTCATTTTGAAACAGTTGAAACATATGTTAACTATCATTGTACGTATTTCGCAAAATTTTTGGTTAGAGGTGCGACAGAAGATTTAATTCCACAATTGTAAAACTGAATTGGGCCACATTTACAGATACGGAGATGGAAAGAAATAAGTGTGAAATGAAATTATTGTAACATATGTTAGCACGAAATTCAGTTTCTCTGTACACGTAAAGGGTAAATGTGAAATCTTTGAACCCATTTTGGCGAAATTTATGTTCGTGCTATGTAATACAGATTTTTTAATAATTATTACAGCTTGAATTAAAATTATTCCCAACATATTTTTCACAATATGTGGTTGGAAATTTTTCGTTGAAACCCGACATGTATGCCAACATATGTTCCAAATATTTATCTTCATAATCTGTTGGCTTCCGTCTATGCATCTAAACCTTTCTTTCCATTATATTAAACTATTGCGTATTGCGCTACTGCACACACGTCCAGCAGAATTGTTATCAAAAGTCACCAGTAAATTACCATATATTTTCATAAATTTCCCTAAGTTACCATAAATTTCCTTAAATTTTCACAAATTTCCACTTTGATAAATTTTCATAAATTTTCACAAATCTCATTAATTTCTATGAATTTATAGAAATTTATGAGAATTTATGGAATTTGAGCAAAATATTGGGAATTTGTGAAATTTATGGGAATTTATCAAATATGTGGAAATGACTTGCAATTTATAGTAATTATGGGCACTTATGGTAATTCACGGAAATTCATGGAAGTGTGTGGTTATACACTAGTAACTTTTGATACCAGCTCTTCCTGGACGCATGCGCAATAGCTCGAAGAATAATTTCAAAAAGGCCGTCGGGTTAATATTTCAGAGGTAAGTTCGTAACATTATTGGACTAATTTACCCCAAGTTCATACTTAAAAAAAAATTGTTTACAACCATTTTTGCACAAATATTAAAAAAAAAAAAAATTTGAATTTTTCAAAATTGACTCAACCGATTTTTATGGCTCAAATATATGTTGTATAGGCTAGTAGTGCAACTAAACAAACCAATTAATTAATTCTACGAGAAGGAGCTAAAAAAATTATTTCTATTTCGAAACAATTTTTTTGTCATGAAATTTGGGAGCAACACATGCAAATTTTTTTTCTGCAATATACTCATATCCAAGGTAACAGCTAATAATTTTTGGGATTAGATCAAAGGATTACTTTATGGTTAACAAAAATGAATGAAAATTATCGCCATACAATGTGCATACCTAAAACGATAAAAATTACTAATTTTTTATTTATGATATTGCTTCCTCATAGAGGAAGCTTTGTAATGGTAACATTTTCCAAAATTTTAAATTCATGTAATTGAACCATCCCCAATGTGAAAATGTCTAATACAATGTTCTAAGCAATTGTCCGGATGTGTGTGTGTGTGTGTGTTGATGTGTGGATGTGTGTGTGGATGTGTGGATGTCACGCTTTTTTGTGAAAACGATAACTTGAAAACGGTCGCAGATAAATTGATGAAATTTGGAGGGCTTAGTTTCCCGACTAATATCTTGAAACTGACCGAAGGATTTCTTCAAATATTCGTTGCATTTTTTCTGAGCACTTAATAATATTTGAAAAATCGGTTTTTTATAGTAAAACTTTTTTCATTGACATAATTCAAAGTTGATGCAAGAATATAAAAGATTCCTTGGTTTGAAACGAATCGATTGACCTATAATAATAATATATTTTATCAAAGCGTAGGGAAGTTATGGTAATTTATATATTTTGAAAATCGGTTTTTTATAGTAAAAAATTTTTTCATTGACATAATTCAAAGTTGATGCAAGAATATAAAAGATCCTTTGGATCGAGACGAATCGATTGACCTATAATATTAATATATTTTATTAAATCATAGGGAAGTGATGGTAATTTATATATTTTGAAAATCGGTTTTTTATAGTAAAACTTTTTTCATTAACATAATTCAAAGTTGATACAAAAACAGAAAATATGTGTTGGTTCGAGACGAATCGATTGACCTATAATATTAATACATTTTACTAAAGAGTAAGGAAGCTATGGTAATGTATAATATATTTGAAAATGCGGTTTTTCATAGTAAAACTTTTTTCTTTAATATAATTCAAAGTTGATGCAAGATTATAAAAGATTCCTTGGTTCGAGAGGAATCGATTGACCTATAATATTAACATGTTTTATTAAAGCGTAGGGAAGTTATGGTAATTTATATATTTTGAAAATCGGTTTTTTACAGTAAAACTTTTTTCATTAACATAATTCAAAGTTGATGCAAGAACAGAAAATATCTGTTGATTCGAGACGAATCAATTGATCTATAGCATTGATACATTTTATTGAAGAGTAAGGAAGCTATGGTTATGCATAATATTTAAAAAGACGTTTTTTTATAGTAAAACTTTTTTCACTAACATAATTTACAATTGATACAAGCACGGAAAAGATTCCTTGATTCGAGGAAAATCGATTGATCCATAATACTAATACGCTTTATTGAAGATTAAGGAAGTTATGCTCATTTATAATATATGAATCATCTGTTTCTAACAGAAAAACTTTTTTCATCGGCATAATTCAAAGTTGACGACGCATGAATAGAAAATATTTTTTGATCATAAATTTTCAAATAGAATAATTCTGACAATTTAAAAAAAAATCATAAAGCTGGCAAAGGGATAGCGTGCGACAGAACTTTTCCCTTCCCTTTTCCAGCTCGGAAAATTATCATTTCGAATTCAAAATTTGATTTGTCTAATTTGTCTTTGTCTTTAAAAAATTTGTTGTATTATTTTGTAATTTTGTATTTTTTGTAAATTTCTATTTTTAAATTGATCAAAATGAAGACTTTAGGTAGTCTATTATTGAAAAAAATAATTAATGCTTCCTCTATGAGGAAGCAACTACATTTGCTAACGGGAAGCAAAGTGCTCGTGAAATGAGCACCATATAATTATAAATACAAACAAAGATATTTAAACATTGGAAAATTCAAAAAATCTTTTTCATCCCCGGAACTACAGGCCGGGTGAGACCGTTTAGGCTCACCCTCAGAAACACCCTCACTATATACACACGTTCCTTGAGTTTAAAATAACAGAAATCAAACTAATCATTTTCACCACCTTGCGCATTCATATAGTAAGGGTGGTTATTGGTGATTTTTTTTATAATTCTGGACATTAATAGAACAGATTTTTGGCATTTCCTATTTAACAAATATATAAAATCTAAGTACTCTTTCACATGAGCACACTTAAATGAGGTGGCAATTTGTGGGGCAGGGGGGAGGGTGGCCAACCATTGTAGCGATCATTCTGATTCTAATTTTTCAATTTTTAAGCAAGAAAACTTGTAAATATGTTATGTTGGTGGAGCTAATGTAGTATATGTACGAATTTCGCAATAATATCTTCACATTGTTTCGATAAAGATAACAATTTTACACGATCACATTCTTTTCTTGAATATTATTTGCTGTAACGTTTCGCTTAACTCAAATGAGGAAAAACCTCATTAGCAACGTTCTTCCTTCTTCAAATCTTGCCTATATGGTCCCAGACCTAAAAAGTAAAGATCTCCAACGCTCATCATTTTATATTTACTTTAATTGGTATATGGGTGGTTGTGAAATTTGGAATATGACTTTTTTTAACGGAATTTCAAAAAACCATCTGAAATATATTTTTTCATGATTTTATACCCAAAATAGAAAGAAAATACTAGAAATGAAAGTCATATTTGTAGTGTATATATAAGCTTTAATACGAAAATTACGTTTACCTGTCTTTTCTGTTAATACAAGCATATTCGAAAGGTCCATCAAGCTAGCACCTCCAAAATCGAAATTCCTACATTTTTTTGTATTAGAATTTTGGGCTCTTGAACGCGCCAACAAGCAATTTCCAAAAACTACCCCTACCGGAAATAAAACTACCCCCTATGTAAAAACTCAAACTAGGCAAATATAAAGTACACCACAATTTTGGTCTTATTTTGGGCTCTCTAATGCACGGAAAAAAAATGAAAAAACCACCCCCTATGTGCAAAAAAACCACCCTCTTGTCAAAAATAAAATCTGCAAAAAATAAAGTCCATAATAATTTTGGGCTTATATTGGGCTCTCGAATGCACCAAACAAAATTGTCAAAAACCACCCCTACGTACAAAAAATCCACCCCCTGAGTAAAAACTCAAATATGGAAAAAACTAAAATATAAAGTAGTGTTTTGCTTTTCTTGGGCTCACGGATGCTTGATTCTTTTTTTGGAAAAACCATCCCTACATCTAAAAAATCAAACGCGTATCTATGAATTCGAATTTGAATTTTAAAGGAGCCCAAAAATCAGAGACTCTATTCATCCTATAAAATTCCGAATCCAAAACATCCGAAACTCCATTCACAAAGTAAATTTCTAAAACAGATAATTCTTTGACAAATTTACATTTGCGTGGTATCAAGGGGTTGCTTTTTAACTTTAAGGGTAGGAGCCCAAAATTCGGAGCTGGAATTTTTGAGGAGCCCAAAAATCAGAAACTCTATGTACACTGTGAAATTCTGAAAAAGATTATTTTTTCACAAAGTCATATCTGCTTGGTGTCAAGGGGTTGCTTTTGAACGTTAAGGGTTGGTGCCCAAAAATCTGTGTTGGTATTTTTGAGGAGCCCCGAAATAAGAGACTCTATTTGCACTGTGAAATTCTAAAAAAGATTATTTTTTGACAAAGTCATATCTGCGTCGAGTCCAGGGGGTTTTTAAATTAAATTTTCTAATTAAAAAAGGTCACAATATTTACTTTAAAAAAAAATCGAGATTATGTGCTCAACCCTATAACAATATTAATCAACCCACAAAATCCACCCCTAGTACATTTCACGAAATATTTCAGAAGCAGCTCGATGTAAAAAAAGCCGAAAATTTTTTAATTAAAAATTACCACAATATTTATATTCAAAAAACTCCATATTATTTTTTGGACCCCATAATAACATTAAACAACCCCCAAACTCCACCCCTAATACATTTCACGAAACAGTTCAGAAGCAGCTCGATTTAAAAAAGCCAAGAATTTTTTTAATAAAAAACCATCACAATATTTACATTAAAAAAAACTCAAGATTATGTTCTCAACTTCATAATAATATTGAACAACCCCCAAAGCCCACCCCTAGTACACTTCACAAAACAGTTCAGAAGCAGCTCCATGTAAAACAGCCAAGAAATTTTTAAATGGAAAATGATAACACTATTTACATTTAGAAAACTCCATATTATGTTTTCAATCCAATAATAATATTAAACAACTCTCAAAGTCTACCAATAGTAGATTCCACGAAACAGTTCAGAACTAACTCGATGTAAAACAGACAAGAAATGGTTTAATTCAAAATAGTCACAATATTTACATCCCGAAAACTCTAGATTGAGTTCTCAACTTCATAATAATATTAAAAAATCCCCAAAGTCCACCCCTAGTACATTTCAAAAAACAGTTCAGAAGCAGATCGATGTAAAACAGCCAAGAAATTTTTATATTAAAAATGATCACAATATTTACATTCAGAAAACTCCAGATTATGTTTTCAGCCCCATAATGATATTAAACAAGCCCCAAAGTCCACCTCCAGTACATTTCACGAAATATTAAACGATCCCCGATTTTTGGGCTCCAACGCTTAACGTTAAAAAACAACCCCTTCTCACCAAGCAGATATGACTTTGTCAAAGAATAATCTTCTTTAGAATGCCACAGTGTGAATAGAGTCTCTTATTTTTGGGCTCTTCAAAATACCAACCCTGATTTTTGGGCCTACACCCCTTAACGTCAAAAACAACCCCCTTGATACAAAGCAGATATGACTTTGTCCAAATATAATCTTTCTTAGAATATTACTGTGTAAACAGAGTCTCTAATTTTTGGGCTCCTCAAAAATTCCAGCTCCAAATTTTAGGCTCCTACCCTTAACGTTAAAAAGCAACCCCTTGATACCACGCAGATGTGACTTTGTCAAAGAATCATCTTTTTTAGAAATTTAATACTTTATATTTCATTTTTTCCATATTTGAATTTTTACTTAGGGGGTGGATTTTTTGTACCGAGGGGTGGTTTTTGCGAATTTTGTTTGGTGCATTCGAGAGCCCAATATAAGCCCAAAATTATGATGCACTTTATATTTTGCAGATTTTATTTTTGGCAAGAGGGTGGCTTTTTTGCACATAGCGGGTGGTTTTTTAAATTTTTTTTCGCGCATTCGAGAGTCCAAAATTAGCCCAAAATTGTGGTGTACTTTGTTTCTTCCTAGTTTGAGTTTTCACATAGGGGTAGTTTTATTGTCGGCAGGGGTAGTTTTTGGAAGTTGGTTGTTGGCGCGTTCAAGACCCCAAATGAAGCCCTAAATTCTGTCGTCTTCGATTTTCAATTAATTCAAATTTTTATGTAGTGGAAATGCTGGCTTGAGTCAAACCAGCACCTCCACCCCAAATTTGAATTTTCAAAAAAAGTAGTGGTGCCCAAAAATCGGCAATACAGCCCAAAAAAGGCCCAAAAAAGCCCATAATTCTGATACAGAAAAATTCGGGAATTTCAATTGTGGAGGTGATAGTTTGATGGACCTATATTCGAGAGAGATGTCTTTTGTGAAGAGTTAACTAACATAGTTTTAAAAAAAGGTTTTTTAATTTATTTTAACACCAACGTATCAAATACATGAATTTTAAAACAAATAGTGGAATTTTAAAATAGAAAAGACTCCTTTGGGACCGACATAAATTACGTAACGGATTATAGGCCCTCTTGAGAACGCCCCTAACCCAGTAATAAACTTAAACAAACATTTTGATTCAAGAAATATGAAATTTTTACTAACGCAGATGAATATTTAAGTTAAAAGGACAAATTAAAGAAAAAATTTGATTAATCATTCAGAAAATATTCTGGTTTGACTTGTCAACATCGAAATACGAAATTCAAACAGAAAGTAAATTTTCTAAGAAGATACTGGAATTTTCATCCCAAAAAGACGAATTCTCAACAAACCCGTGGAATTTTTAATCAAGAAGGATTACTTTTTAACAAAATTCTTGAAATTTGTAAGCAAAAAGTTGCATTTTTATCCAAGGAAAACGGAATTTCTACCATAATTGAAGAATTTTTTAATTAGAAAGAAAAATTTCAAAAAAAAAAAGTTTACTTTTTATCCAGAAAAGATTCCTGTTCGACTTTTCAACATTATAATTTAAGATTTGAATAAGAAGTGAATTTTCTGAAAAGATACTTGAATTTTCAACCCTAGATGATGAATTCTCAACACAACGATTGAATTTTAAACCAAAAAGGATGACTTTTCAAAAAAATTGTTGAATTTTCAGCCAAATAGTTGCATTTTTATAGAAAAAAGATTAAATTTCTACTAAAACGGATGAATTTCCAAATTAAAAAGCCAAGTTTTTTGAGAAAATAGTTAAATTTTCATTCAAAAAAGATTTCAGTTTACTTGTCAACACCAAGATATGAATTTTGATCAAAACGTAAATTTTCTACAAAATTAGTTGAATATTTAACTCAAAAAGACGAATTTTCAACAAAACTGTTAAGTTCCAAACCAAAAAAGATAACTGTTAAACAAAGTTGTTAAATTTTCAAACAAATAATAAAATTTTATAACTAAAAATATAATCGTCAGGAGGAACCAACTGCAACAAAAACATACATACAAGGCGAATAAATTACTAACAAGAATATTATATTAAGGTTGAGGCAAAACTTTATCTGAAAAATTCTCTTATTTCCAGATTGTTTAAACAAATTCAAGAAAAATGAGAATTTTTCACAAATTCAAAGACCTAATGGATCGATATGGAATCAATATGGAATTATTATGGATCATTATATTAATAAATTATGCATATTCAAGATCCTCATGCGCTACATTTTAACAGAGTTCCTTTTTCGATTTTCTAACATTATTTTTTGATTGTATATTTTCCCTATTTTAAATGGAAAATTGTGATTACTTGAAAGACTATACAAGAATTATTGGCCTTGAATAAGCATCAGTTCGGATAAGTATGGAATTGAGCCACCAAAGATTCACAGAAAATTTGGCTGAAATTTTAAATATTTTGTTGAAAATTCCTTTTTTATTGTTGTTTGAGAATTAAGGGTCAAACACAGTCTTCTGCATACAAATATCTTGGGTATATTTTCAAAATCTTGGTCAGTTTTTGTTTACACAATTTTGTTAAATATTTCATTATTTATGAATAAATTGTTTTATAAAATTAGTTTTAGCATCTCTGAACAGAACAAAAAATGATTTTTTGCCTCCTGCAGTTTTTTTGGTAATATAAACCGTTTGCAACTTACAGCGTTACAAACAAATAATTTTTTAACAAAATGGATATATGTGCGCAGTTATACCGCAGAATCTATTGCTCAGAAAAATTAAAAACTTGATTATTCTATTTGAAAATTTATGATCAAAAAATCTTTTCAATTCATGCGTCGTCAACTTTGAATTATGTCGATGCAAAAGTTTTTCTGTTAGAAACAGATGATTCATATATTATAAATGAGCATAACTTCCTTAATCTTCAAAAAAGTGTATTAATATTATAGATCAATCGATTTTCCTCGAATCAAGGAAGCTTTTCCGTTCTTGCATCAATTGTAAATTATGTTAGTGGAAAAAGTTTTACTATAAAAAACCGTGTTTTCAAATATTATGCATAACCATAGCTTCCTTACTCTTCAATAAAATGTATAGAAATCTTCCGATCAAATAAAAACTTCATTCCGTGAATTGTTATTTAAAAGATTGCTTTTTTTAAGAGCAAAAATCGTCTAGACATTTCATTTATTATTAAAAAATCATTAAGGCCAACCAGTATCATATTTTTCCCTAAAACTGTTGCAAAACTTACACCTACTATTATTAACATTGTTTATTCCTCATTAACTCTCTTTATTCAATGACACAAGATAAAACTTTTTTTCTTTCGTTACATTGTTTAGTACGATGAGCCATTATTTATCCACAGGTTTTTAAGCAATATGTTTTTTATGAATCTACGTGCCCTTGAATAATTTCAATTTTCTACGGAAAACTAGAAAAATGTAGAAGCGTAAATAATTTTGAAAATCGAAAACAGAATTATGTAAAAAAGTGGCGCATGAGGACACTAAATACGCGTAATTAATTAATAGCCTATTGATCCATTGTATTTGACAAAAATTCTTCTTTTTTTTAGCTAGGTAAAAACAATCAGAAGACAATACTTTGAAAGTAGAAGCAGACTAGATCTCGTCAATTAGGGGCTCAATTTCCGCTAAACGAATTTGTAAGATTTCACTAATAATTAGTTAAGTTTTGAAAATTTTTAGTCAGAGGGGCAATAAAGCGACAAAATTTTTTTTATCTAGAACATAATTCAGCCTAAAAGTAGCGCCAGAATATCCTGAATGTGTGTAATTAATTTGGAGCCCATTGATTCCTTGTCACTTTAGCATTGGAAAAAATGTTTTTTTTCTTAACTTTGTTTAAATAATCAGAAGAATAAGGTTGGAGACAGGCTGCGTGACTTTTACAATACCATAATATGCCCAACTTAATGTGTCAGTAGAGTCAACAATGTGACACCGAGAAGGTCGTTCGTTTTTACCAAGCAATTAGTTGTTCACTGTTGAATTAGGAAATATCTTGACTGCTCGAATTAATAATTTTTTAACGATTTTTACTGACTCCCTCTTTGTTAGTCAAATCTGTTGAATTTCATTAGAAATTATGTACATAAATTTTACCAGTTCTAATTCAGAGAACAAAAAAGCTTCAGAACTAAAATATAATTCTTTAAGCACCCAACTTGATACTTATGCCCCTCGCGCCCGATTGAAATACTGGATTTAAAAAAAACTTTATTAATCTGTCGCAAAATAGAAAACTTTGGACTCACGTACGGTGAACTATTATTTATTCACAACCTTGTAAACAATATATTCTATGAGTCTCCGTTCACCTATAAGCTACAATTTTCAACGTATCAAAAAATGTGCTTTCGCAATCATATGCGGTTTTTCAAACTATTTAACTCACTGTCTTTTGTACGGTTAAAAAACAAAACGAAATCTTTGAATTTTCAAATGCATTGGAGCTGCCACTTTAATATTATTATTTGTTGAATCCTTATTATGAAATCAAAAACAGCTGTTTAAAAACCAATGAGCAGCAAATTTCACTTAGATCGCACCATTATCATCTCAAAAAGGTTCCATATCGGCATTAGGTAAAAATACATTTTCCTTAAAAAAAATCAATAAACATAAACTGTCATAATTAATTCCAAGAGGGTTTATGAGTAACAAGTATGAATGTGCAAAATTTTTGAAAACCTAGACCCTACGGGTCGGTATTTTGTCGGATCGGGTCAGACCAGGTCAGGTTTCGAGTTCGCAACTCGGTTAGAAAACCTTGAACAAAAACCCGAATAGTGGCTGGAAAGTTTATTGAAGAAATTTTCTGAAATTTCTGCTTATTTCCGGTAACTTTGGCGTGATATTTTATCTTTTTTCAAGATTATTGGACTCAAACTCTAAACTCCAAATTCAATCGCCTTATTTTGTTAAGTAAATTCTAGAACGGTATACTTCGTAGATACTAAAGTAAGCAGTACTCATTTTGTAAATAGATGTAATAGCTGCTCAGTTTGATAATTTTTGCGTGTAATGAAATTTTCTAATGGTCTACTCAACTAACCTGAACATTCGGAAATTTCATTTTACGCAAAAATTATTAAGTACGCAGTTTTTCTCTCTACCCACTTTCATTTAAAGAAAGTGTACTGCTCCGTGTTTAAAACTTATACTTAATGCTGACTTGGGGCGTTTTTGAGCCGATAAATTGTCCGATCTGAATGAAATTTACTGTTCAGTGGGTTTTCAAGTCGCAGTTTTTATGTTTGAAATCCAAATTTTCAACAAAAAAATTGATACAGTGGCAGCTACAATGTGTTTGAACAATTTGCACGTTTCGTTCTTTTTTACTGTACAATAGGCTGAAATATAATATAATAGAATAGAATAAAATAGAATAACAAAATTTATAAAAAACTATAAATGAGGAAACGTAAAAAATAGAAGAACTGCATAAAATTACACGATGGTCTTTTTAATTTTTAACGATTTTAAGAAAAATGAGAATTTTTTACAAATTCAAAGACATAATGGATCAATATGGAATCAATATGGGATCAATATGGATCATTATATTAATAAAAATTTTTAAAAATTTTTAATTTTTAATTTTAAATTTAAAAAAAAATTTCTAATTATTATTTTCAATTAAAAAAGATCAGTTTTCAACAAAAAGATTAAACTTTTAACCAAAGAGATGAATGTTCAACTGAAAATTCAAATCTGTAACAAAAAATGATTTCCTAACAAAGTGATGACACTATTGACACAATCAGAAGGTCTTCTGTCTCAGGCCTTCTAATTGTTTGAACAAAGTTAAGAGAAATACGAATTTTTCAGAATATTGAAATGATAATGGATAAATGGATTTGAAATTGATTATACACATTCGGGGTCTTTATACGCTACTTTTACCAGAGTCCTGTTTTCGATTTGCAAAATTCGTCTTGATTATATATTTTTCTATTTTTCTATAGAAACTTGCAATTATGTAAAAAACTTCGCAGAAATTATTGGCCTTGGAGAAGGATGAACTTCCGTTTTATTAAGGGTGTTGGTTAGATCCGACTTGGAATTTTTTTTTTCTAGGCACGGCTCTCACTCCATATATATTTTTTCCCAAGCATTTGAGAACGAAAGAAAGAAAACTTGTCAAATATCCGGGGTTTTGCGAGATCCTGGGATCAACAAAATTGATAGGAATGAAGCCTTTTGCTGAGGCAATCATTATT
>CAKNYM010044373.1:44326-74080 GCA_932195095.1 Andricus curvator | reverse complement strand
TATATATATATATATATATATATATATATATATATATATATATGACCGTCCGCGAAGAAAGGGACCTAATGCGGAAAAAATCGTTTTTCATTTTCTTACGCCAGTTTTTAGTTTCTGAGTTACTCTTTCATTTCCAATAATCAGAAATTTTGTAAGTTAATTACTTTTCTTGTTATTAAGCTACAAACATAGGCATGATAAGCGTACGCGGAGACCGAACGAGAGGCCTATCAAAGCCAGCCCCACCGCTTACCACTACAGCTGTACGCGACGTGTCCGTGAGCTCCACTGGCTCGTGCCTAAAAGTGCACTGGTAAGTGGAGGGGGTGCTTTTCGTAGACGCATCCCCACTACTCAAATGCTGGCTTGCGGGCTCTGCTACGATCGGCCGTCCTGTAAAATTCAGCTTTGACGCATTAAGTCCCTTTCTTCGCGGACGGTCACACACACACACACACATATATATATTTTTTTTTAATTATAACAAAAATCAGGCGTCATTTTGAACCCAGAAGGAAAAATTTACAGGAGTGCTATTTAAAAAATATTAAAGCCTTTTTTGACGACCTTAAGATATATTCAAAATTTCATTCGTATTAAAAAGGAATTAAAACACCATTTTCGTAGCAGTCTTTATAATATGATAGATGGGAGAAAATAGTATATTATGCACCTAGGAGGAAAAAGTGCCTCTCCCCCTTGGCGCATACGATACTTTTTATAACTAATAGATCACTTCAGACACTTCTCGAAATACAGTCATGATTTCAGTCCATATCAGATTTTGAATAAAGAATCATGAAATTTATGTTAACTTATTCCAAATTATCAAAAATTCAATAAGAAAATTCCTTTTTAAAAATTTTCATAAATTTTCGGAAATTTTTTTTTTTAAATCGGTCATTTATGGTAATTTTACAGATAAATATGATAACTTACCATAAATTACCCCAAATTTATTTTTAAAAATTTTCATCAATTTCCGGAAATTTATGAAATTTTTCGGTAATCTTACTTAAGATAAATTACCCAAAATTCAATAAAAAAATTTCTATACATTTCCGGAAATTTTCGGTAATTTGATCAGTTATATATGGTAACTTTCCATAAATAACCGCAAAATTCTATTATCTGCAACCAATAGTATATTATGCACCTAGGGGGAGAAGAGGGGCTTTTTCGACGAGTGTACGTTTTCAATACAGTCGTAGACGAGCCGGAGACGAGTACTGAAAACGTACACGAGTCGAAAAACTGCCTCCCCCCTTGGCGCATATGATATTTTATTCACGTCTGACGTTACTTTTTAGTCCCTAGGGAGTAAAAAGTAGAGCTTTAGCACCGCTTCATAGGCGACGAAAAGGGCTGAAATCATGCATGTGTCATAAAAAGTCTTTTCATAGTATATTGTTCTACAAGTCTGGAAAGTAGACAGCTCCCTAGGAGTGTGAAGTTTGCTGTATGAGCCAGAGGCGAATCGATGGGGAGTTGGAGGCGATCCGATGATGAGTCGGAAACGACCCGAAGATGAGTCGACGGCAAGTACTGTAAACTTTACAAGAGTTATAACTGCCTACTTTCCGCACCTGTTGCACACGACATTTTTTTTAACAACTGCAAGGAATTTTTATTTGAGCAACAATAATAACAAGATTTCCGGAAATTTTAGAAATAAATGGTAAAATTACGTTATGTTAGAGAATAGTTTCATATTAAGAAAATTGTAATCTCAATACATCTCTAATTTCACAACGAATTTGATCAACTTTTAATGTATTTTTGCTTTTATTTCCCTTACAATGCTGTTGTTATTATCACAAACAATTGTTTAATTTGATAATTATTTTTGATTGATGCATTGTCTTCTTTAAATTGTATAATACAATTTAACACCAACAATTTAACTTAAAAGTGTTTCTAAAAAAATGCGGAAACAAAAAATGAGATAAAAAATCTAGAAATTAAATTTAAAAAACCCGACAATTAAAAGCGTCCGATTTTTTGTGTACATAATCGTTGATACTCTAGATAAAACATTCAGATGGTTACCTGTGACAAATGTAGCAACTTCTATCTTTGTGAACAGGACATCCAGTACCACCACAAATACCGTAAACATATTGATTGCTTTTGCTACTATGTTCCGCAAAGTAAATACCGGCTCCAAACATTCCACCAATGTAGGCATGTCGCTCGTCGAAACCTTTTTGAACTATAGCATTGATAAAAGGACTACCATGGAAAAGCATTCTTTCGTTTGCTTGCGGCAAAGACGAATTGGATGTGATTCGAGTCATGGAACCAGGCGAGGTCGGTGCTGCGGCTCCTACCTCTTCAGCAACTTCTTGTCGCCTGTGTGCATAACGTTCCCACAGCTTTCGATTCTGTACTTTTTGAATCTATAAAAACCCACGGTTGCTTAATAAATTGTATTTTCTTTTAAACTAGTAACCAAACTCTTTTAATCGCAATACTTACCCTAACAATATTGTATCTGGCAAAAATACCACCAGAAATGCCATTATCTCTATGTTCTCTGATAGTACTCTGCATTTCCTCTTCCACAGCCAAAAATTCCTTATCCTCGGCAAGGAGATCTACCAAAAGAGTTCCTGGATTGACAGAAGGCTGCCAAATCGAACCAGCCGCGGAAGTCAGGAGTTTGTCCATTCCCTTAATAAGCTTATGTCTATAGCCATAAGCCGAAACTCCAACCTGCTTTAAATCCTCGTGACCCATTTCTGCAAGAATATCAAGCGTAATTTGCTCGCGTTCGAATAGCTCGAGTAAATGTTCCAGCCCAAGACTTTGCAGGAATCCAGCCACACTGGTAATCGCGTTACTATTTCGTTCTTCACCCACATCTTTCATGTCTCGTTCCGAACATTGTTCTGAGGAGCTCATCGGGCTTATACAAGAAGATGAGCGCGCTACTGGTACGCACAGCGTTATTGCTGCACCGGACGGAAGAATTACAGTCTCTTGAGTAAGGGATGATGGTGGTGAAACGGGAACTTCAAATATCAACATTTTGTTAGTATTTTCCTGGAGACTTTACTGGAGAGAAAATGATTAAAGAAAGTACCTGCTACAATGCTGGGCGATCTGCTAGTACAAGCGTTGTTGACACTAGTCGAAGGCATAGACGGCACGACTTGTTGTGACGCCATAGCATCTTGTAACAAGCATCGAACGTCATCAGCGCTAGCCAAGTCCACCGGCGTCTGACCTTCTTGATTTTTCAAGAATGTGTCTGCTCCATGGGCGAGGAGAAGAGCGCACAATTGCGTTCGACCCTTCTGAGCGGCCTCGTGCAAAGGTGTAAAACCCCATTTGTCGGTAGCGTTGACTACCGTGTTGTATTTAATTAACAAAGCGGCTATGTCTAAGTGACCGTAGCTCGATGCATTGTGCAAAGGAATCAGTCCACCCTTGTCTTGTGCATTCACATCAGCTCCTCGCTCCAGTAGAAATTCAGCTACTTCTAGATTGTTATATCCAGCTGGGAAAATATTCTCAAATTACATATTTTTTCAGTTACTACATTTCTAATTTAGATTTAGCTCTCCCTAGAGATGACCAGGGGACCTTATAGCTGGTGGGAGGGGGTCTAGTCGAACGACAGCCGTAGGGACTGTGAATCAGTGGGACTGATTTGCGAGGTTCGGCTGCTCTGGGGAAAGGAAGGACCTGAGTTTGCGGGGCCTGAACTAAGGAGCAGTCATTCTAAGGTAAGTGTCAACATTCCTTGGCGAAGTTCCTGAAGCTACAGAAAATAAAAACGCTAACAGTAAACGATATTCTGGGCTTCATTAAGAGATTTGAAGTTGAAAACTAAGAGCAGATTTTATAAGGGTAAGGCACAACGGGTTTTACAGCCAAAAAGTGTTCTGTAGGACGTCCCGCCCGCCTATAAAAAAACAAGGTAGATTTATATTAAATGTACCTGCTAAGTGTAGAGGTGTGCTATTTCGACCTTGTGCATCTCTGCAGTTGATATTGTCTGGGGTAACTAGTCTCTGTACTCTCGCTAGGTTTCCCTTTTTAGCTGCATCCAGCAAGGCGCTATTTCCCCGCAGAAGATCTGCAACGTCTTGATCGCCGTCTCTTACCAAATCCAAAGGCGTCGCGCCATCCCTATTCTTTTTCGTAGCGTCCGCTCCATGCCTTAATAAAAGACGAACTATTTCACACTTTCCTTTTGCAGCAGCTTCGTGCAACGGCGTGAATTTCCAAAGATCTGCTACATTTACAGATGCTCCATGTTTCACGAGGAGTTCTGTCACTTCATAGTGTCCGTACGAGCAGGCATTGTGGAGAGGCACTAAACCACTACAAAAATGATTCATATTAATCCAATTCTGAATTCTTAAAAGTTATTATGATTTTATTACTGAAGTTGAATTTTTGCAGCAAAATAATTACCCTTTATCCTTGGCATGAACATCAGCCCCGTGTGCTAAAAGATATTCAACAACAGGAACTCTATTGTATCCAGCTGCAAAATGCAACGGCGTTGAGTGTCTGCCATCCAAATCTCGGCAGTTGACAGCATGTGGATTAGATTGTAGGATTCTCTCCACGGCAGTCAAATCACCAGATTTACTTGCTTCTAAAAGCTGTGCTTCCACATCTTCCGTTCCACTTGGTGGATCTGAAGAAAGACTTAAAATAAGAACTAGAAAAAAAGATTCTTGAAAAAAAAAGCATTTCAATATACAGAATTAATTTTTTTTAATTATTAAAATGATCAAATTAATATTCAATTATTAATATATTATTTAAAATCATCAAAATAATTCCATGGTGACCCCACTATGTTTCTATCTTACCCTGTAAAATTTTTAACACGTTTTCAGTGGCCACTTGAGCCGCCGTGTATCCCTGAAGCGATACAATTGATTGGTCTACATTGTACGATAAAATAATTCTGCAGGCCTGCACGTTATCCTCCCTTGCGCATCTGTAAAAAGAATTATTAAAAAAAAACTATATGTGATTTTCTGCAAGAAAGGGGCCCACTAACTTTGAGCCTCCATTTAATATGAATCTATGTACTGACAGGGCCTTGTATGAGACTGTATGTGTATGTGACCGTTCGCGAAGAAAGAAACCTAACGCGCGGTAGCTTCATTTTAGAGGAGGAGCGATTGAAGAGGCGGTCCAACACAGGAACTCCATAAGAGGGCCTCACTTTGCAGTTTATTAACAATTCCAATTTTTCAGATATAGAAATAATATATTTTATTACGAAAGAGCAAATAAAAAACTATCGATTGGTGTATAAAACTAAAAATTGATTTTTTCCGTGTTAGTTCCCTTTCCTCGCGGACGGCCACATAGTTAATATCTGCCGAATATGAGTATAAAAATAAACTATTCTGCACCGTTTGCTTAAATATAAGAAAATTCTACGAGATAATAAGGGAGCAAAAACGAAAATATAAATATGTCGTTTTAGTTCATTTCCGTGCATCATAGGTCTATGTGCATTCTGAAACAAGGCCGACAAGCTAAGAAAAATAAATAATTTTGAGAAAGAATTAGAATATTCCGCAGAAAAGCACTCATGTGGCATTTAGAGGCTATGTTCACGATGTGCAAAGTCGGTCGATCATTCTGTTTATTTAATTAAACCGAATCCATTTCAAATCAGACAGGTTCTACAGTTAAGTCGCAGAATCTCTCGAAGAAAAAATATATTTTGTTTTTTTAGGAAATTAGGCGACATGTATTTTACCGATTTGCGAAAAAAAATTTGTACCAAGTTATGCGTATTTGAGTTGTGTGCTTTGTTGATCAAAAAACCCCAAATTTTGTCTTTAAGCCTCTCTAACTTTTGACCTAATCGAGATATTTATAGTTTCCTTTCTTATTCTGATAGAGTTCGTCGTCTTCTTTCGAAATCCATATTTTTCGCCTATTTTTTGTTGAATTTCTAATTTCGTAAGGAAAACATCTTGTGAGTTTTTGCGGACAAAATTACTTTTGTGGCCAGGTGAATTTTGTTCACAAAATTGAATTTTCTATTTTTTCTCGCAAACAGCGACAGATACGAAAAAATGTTGAGATAAAAGATTGTTTACGAGAAAAATTTTAAAATTACATTTTAGGACTAAAAATTCTTCCGGCCTCAGAAATGGTTTAGCCGCATAAAACTGATAGGATGCCCTAAGGCATCAGAAAATATTTTTTCTATTAGCAGAAACTTTTCAAAAATATTAAGAAGCATTTAAATAGTGGGTTTTTCCCGAATTTTTTTTCATGTTTTCAAAATTTGAAAAAAGACCCTTTTTGCGTAATATTAAACACATAATATATAAGGGATTGTACTTAAATTACGTAACAGCTTAAGTGGGGGGGGGGGCTAGAGAGATCCGATAATCTAGTAGGTAATTTAAGTACGTCCCCTAACAGAAACTTTAACATAAATACCTGTGTAGTGCCGTCTGTCCCAACCCGTCCAATGCATTCACTTTGGCGTTATGTCTTAAAAGAATATCCATAGCGTCGTAATGAGAATGATCGGCTGCGACGTGAAGAGGTGTGAGAAAATCTTTGTTTTTCTCATTCAAAGTGGGACTCTTTCTAATTAAAATTTCAATAATTTGTTTCCTTTTAGGGAAAGGAGAGGCGACGGCGCAGTGTAACGGAGTATCTCCAGTGTAGGGGTGCTTAAAATTCACCACCTCAGGCGACAAGTATTTCTTTAATTTAGTCGAATCCGCCTGCCTGCAGGCGTCTAGTAGGCAGTGTCCTTTATATTCGTCTGAAATTGAAGCAAACATTTCACTTAACTGTTTTTTTTTTTAATTGGTATAAGTAAAACTTTCGTTCCAGTCACTTTTTTTTAATTTAACAAAAGAACCACTTTAATAACTTTGTTTTACATGCAATTTTTTATCAACAATTCAGTATACGTTTCTTTTACATATTTTTTAAAAAGTTTAAAAAGATAAAGGAATTTAAAGAAATGTTCAGATCAGGGTTGACACTAAAATCTTATTCTGAAAATTAAATATTTTGTCCGATTTAAAATAACATTGTAGAATAATAATGAATTACTTTTTAAATTATTCATGTGATTACAAATGATTTTATAGTGATTGCAATTAAGTTTGTACACTGACTGCAAGAGTTATGTATCCTTCGTTTTAAATTCAGGACTTGCCAAAATTGAACAACATGAAATACTTCAAACAGTACAATTTTCAATTGGAAATACGAGCCGCCTAGTGCCGCTATGTTCACGCGGTGCTAGGGACCGTCATAAAACGAGATTGGAGAGTTTAGACTGCTAAACCTAGATAGGAAAGTATAGCATGGAGGTGCCGAAATCTGTTTCAGATGCTAGAAAATATGATCCATTGCAAAAATTGCCACAAACTTCTGAAAGTCAAGTTTTTCACAAGTTTTTTTTATACAACCTAACAAAATTGTCAAAACTGCGAAGAGAAAGAGATTCAGAGAAAGAGATCATTAATTTTTTTAAATAAAGTTGCGGGTGAGGTGGATTTCCCCACACGCAGCGCTTAGTCCTATTAAACGATATTAGTCTATCCAAAAACAAATAAGCACTTCGACACATTCGGAAAAATATATTATGGTAGATAACTTGGTGCAGGTGCGCTTTTGAGGAAAATCTCAAATTAACGCTATTAATCAATTCCAATGTAATTTTCGCGAAAATAAATTCACTTTGATTTCCCGGTTTCCCCTGTCTACCGGCGGATAAGATACTTCTAAAATGTTTTTGAAAGTTTGAATAATAATATAATTTCTTAAGAATTGCTCAGGAACCGTTTAAAAATGACAATCCTTAGTAAATCTTAAGATACTCACAAGCTAATCTCTCCTGCAGCTCTAGTGTTGGAGCCACGTCGATAGCACTTTTACTATGACAATTTAACTGCGTTGGATCTGCACCTTCACTCAAAAGGAGAGAACAAACTTCTGCCCTTGATTTACTCGCTGCTTCATGCAGAGGAGTAAAAGCCCACAAATCACTCGCGTTAACTGCTGCTCCGTGTTTCAACAACGCCTCGGTCACGTCGAAGTGACCATACGAACAGGCGTTGTGAAGAGGCACCAAACCACTGACAAAAAAATATTTTTGTTCAAAATGACTACCTGCTTTTGTCTATATTTTTAAAATACTAATGAAACTCATTGAAATTACCCTTTGTCTTTTGCATGCACATCTGCTCCGTTCTGGAGCAAAATTTGAACGACCCTAGAGCGATTGTATCCGGCAGCTAAATGTAAAGGCGTTGAACGACGACCATCACTGGCGTGACAATTTACGTTGAGAGGATTGAGAAGTTGTAAAAGTCGTTCTTCGTTTCCCGATCTGGCAGCTTCGAGTAGCTCGTCCTTCTTGTATTCACCTGTCAACACTGGTTTTGTAGCAGCATCAGCTAAATCCAGAGCAGTTTTTCCCTCAGTGTTTCTAATATTTGCATCTGCTCCGTGTTGCAACAGTGCTATACACACGTCTACTTTTCCCTGTAATGCGATTAAAAAGTACAAATTTAGTCTTCAGTTTTTACTTTACCATGAACTATTAGATATTCTATGTAATATTTTGCTCTCTACCTTGATAGCTGCTTCATGCAATGGTGTATAATTCCAATTGTCACGAGTATTTGGATTAGCTCCTGCTTCTAATAAAAGTCTTACAACGTCGTAGTGCCCGAACGAACACGCATTGTGCAAAGGATGAAGTCCACCATCGTCTCGAGCTTGGATGGACGCACCAGCCAGAAGCAAAAATTCCACAACGTCTCGTCTACCGTATCCTGTTTGAATAAAACATTTCGGCAATTTAAAACAAGAATTAAAAACGAAATTATGTTTCTTAGAAAAAATATAATTTTTTTTCAAAGTTAAAACTGAAAGCACATACATTAAAAGTAATAAAAGTAATAAGTTATAACAGTAAAAAGAGGTCGACAATACCTAAGTATAAAGTATAAAATAAAAGTTACTATGCAATTTCAACTAATAAGGCGTTTAATTTTAAATTATACAATAAAGAATTTGCATGCGTTTTTTATTGTTTTATTTGTGGCCATTATGACGACGCCCATTATACGTAGCGCACAAAAAAGTGAAGCATGCACACATAATTTATTATATTTTTGAATTTGGTGACTGTCAACCACAATATTTGATGTTAATATGGCTCTAATTTTTTATTTTATGAGTTATGAATAGAGATTGTCATTCAAGGTTCCGAACGACATGGCAAATTACTTAAGAGAAAAAACTTATTTCTTTTTTTCACTTATTATTTAAGTTCAAGTGGTTGAAGATCATGCAAATCTACTTAGAAATAATATTTAAAAAATTGAATGTGACAGGCGATTTGTTCAAAAACACTGAATAACCAATCACTAGCAAGGATTTCCCGTATAACTAACTAATCATAAAAGCTCCCTTTTCCGCAAGTTTCTTCCAATTTTGAAAATTAATTTAAAAAATATTTTAATCGAATATTGATTTATTTCTCGTAAGAATAATCTCAATTTAAAGTCCTCTGCATGATGCAAGAAATATTTTCTGTTTTCATGACACATGCAAATTCTCTATTCCAAACGATTTAAATTTAAAACCTTAATTTTAACTGATTCGCTCTAAAGTTATTCAAGCATTAACTCTTTCAGTTTGAAATTACATATTTTACAATCGACCCTTTTATGTGCAATTTAAAGTTTTGAATTAAAAGTGCTGGCCTTTTAACAATAGATTTAAAATTGTTAATGTTAAGACCCCATTTAAAAAATCTTTAAAACCATGTATGCACAAGTACTCAATGTAGAAAAAAGTAAAAAATAAAATAAGAAAAACGCCACCAAAAATCTTGAACAAATTACCAAAAGTAGCGAGTGACTGCAAGTGGTGTAAAAAACTTTTATAAATTGTGTGGCAAGGTCAGCTTTTCTATTTTTTAAACTTTAATATTTTAATAAAAATACTTGTGAATTATTTAATGCAGGATCAAGTTTGTTCGCCTTTTCTGATAGTGTGTGTATTTGGTATTACAAAAGAATGTTTAGATTTTCTTCTTCAATTTTATAATACGGATCCAGACTTGAAATAATAGATATTTTTCTTCCTGTTATTGGGATTTGGGATCCGCTGCGCTGCAATACCCCATCTATTTTTTCAATGCGGCCAAAATGTGAACTCTCGAAACCAGGTAGAATTTTTAAGATGCATTTTAATTTGTGCTTAAAAACAATTATGTTATTATGTTGCACAGTTTAAAACGACTAGTGATTGAAAACAATTAAGATTTATCGGAAACTAAGTGTTACATGTGGAATTTTCATCGTATACAGTGAGAAAAGACGTTTTATATTGAAACTATTTTTGTCAAAAAAAAAACAAGCTTCAATTAACCTACCTTAACATAAAGATGAACTTAAAATACATTTTTATCAATTTATACATGAAATATTCACTATCTAAAAAATTGTAACCTTAAAGTTAGGTTAGAATTCGTATTTCATTTCTGAACGTCTATAATTCACATTTTTTGCATATTTTGAATCAATTTTTTAGCTATATGCAATTATTAAAGGTTATTATAGCTTATAGTGTGTTGAAACTTACATGACTTAGTAAAATAATTGTTTTCTTGGAAAAAACAGTTTTAACAAGAAATGTGTTTTTTCACTGAATACGATGAAAATTCCATTTGCAACACTTAATTTCCGATAAATCTTTTTTTATTTATTTACTAATTGTTTAAAAACTAGTAAAAACAATGGCACCCAACACTTCAAATCCCAATATCTACATTGCTTATAAATAATTGAAAAAAATCCTAGACTTGGATCCGAAAAAATTAAAAAGGTAGAAACTTTTTAAACTACTTTTCCCTTTTACATGAATTTCGCAGTTTGTCACTAGAATAAACATATGGAGTAGGGTGGCTCAAAAATAATATATTTTGGAATACATATTTTTTATTTAAAAAAAACGGTTTTTAGCTTTTTAGTTGAGAGGTAATTAACTTCGAAGTTCGGTGTACACCGATTGCACTGTGAAATTGAAAAGTGATTGCAAGGTGAAAATAGAGTGATTTAAATCAACTTTGTACATCGATTGCAGGAGTTGTGTACCCATCGTTTTTAGTCGTTAGCCAAGTACTTTGAAGTTTTTAGAAAAGTTGAAGAAAAGTCTGAAGCAAGCTCTGGGGTTTAACCCAGACGACAGTTTTAGTGTTATTACCCTGCCATTCAACTCAGTGAAGTAAAGTGTCCCCCTAGGGTTCGGATATTGTGAACAAATTGGTTGGCGGCCCTGTCGCTCCGCAGAAAGTGCGAAACAAAATTTGGGAAACGCGCTATGCTACAGGTTTGAGTCTGAAGCAGGGAGCTTTATGTGCGAGTCTGCATCTGAAAGCCCTAAGTCCCTAATATGTAAGGCTCGCAACTAGTCCAGAAATATTGGAATTTTATGCAACTTTCGAGATGTCTCAAATTTTTTCACAACTTTATTGATGTATAAAAATTTGACTAAATGCATCTTTACTGAGGGGACAACAAATATATAAAAGGGTAAGTAAATTGACTTATAATTTCTTGAACAAAATCGAAGATGTTAAAAAAGTATACGTTTTATGTGTTAAACTCCATAAGACGACTAAAAACCTTTTCTTTTAAATAAAGAATATATATTCATTTATTTCTATGAGAGAACGATTTGGCGAACTTGCTGGTCGAAAATTCCAAAATGTACATTTTTGGGCCACCCTAATATAGAAGTAAACATTATTTGCTACCAGCTCAACCGTCAAAATTTAAAAAAAATAGTAGATAATTTTGAATTAAAGATCTCACTGTTACTATGGAGGCATAATTTAAACCATAGCGAATGACAATATAATCTAGTTGGGAAAGGAGCGATTCACATTGATGTTCGATGAACCGTTAAGGTGAGCAACTTAATTACAAACATGGATTTGAAAATATATCCAGGAATAATCCTAATAAACAACTTGTTTAAAAGTTGTTACGAGAGTTGATACGATTACTCACCAGCTGCAAAGTGGAGAGGAGTAGATTTCCGTCCTGCTGTATCCCGAGCATTGACTGTTTTCGGAGTTACCAATTTCTTTACTCTTGCGAGATCTCCTGTTTTGCAGGCCTCAAAAAGTTCTCGCAATGGGTCCGTATTTCCTGACCCTGCTAGGGATTCAGTCACTGTCCGTCGTCCCGCCATTTCACATCGCCATTTTCACGCTTGGTCAATTATGGTTCAATGCAATATTTTATCCTTTTTTTATTGCTTTGAAGGCTCTGCAGTCTTCACACAGCACAAGCACAGGTTACTTCTTCTTCTTTGGTTCTGACTTTTTATTCAGCAAGCCATGGCTGATTCAAAAATAATAATTCAATATGAAGATTCCGTTCTACAAATCTCCCCAAAATTTCAGCTGATAACTCTTATTAAAATGTCTGGAGTTATAATGTTAAGTTGGCCTCAAAGCCATGTATCCTCTGAAGATTTATATATAGCTGGCTCTTCGTCCTGGTAAGGTCCTTGGAAATCCAGAAAATAGCCGCTAAAACCCAAGGATGAAACTGTTAATATGCGTAGCCCATCAGATGCAGATTACTAACGTCGACTGATCCCTCGAAGGCAGTTCAACCCGTCCTTGTCCACTTGGGAAGGGAAAGGAAGGACCGCCCTCGCAGAGCAGTACTCAATTCAAAGTAAGATAAAGGCCTAAATTATCACTCCCGCGAAAAATCGACCAAGCTCACCCAATGTTTTTCTGTGGGACTGAATATTATGTCGTCTATATTGAATTTTTGGGGGACAAGCCTGAGCTGACTCCGAAAGAGGAGGACACTGATTAAGAAGATGCTGCAGATCCCTCAGCTCAGAACCAGTCAAGGTCAGCAGGCAGTTCCATCCCATGCGGATAAATTGGTCCCCCGTCGGCAGGCAGAACAGAGATCACTCGCTGGGAGGCCCTTTGGAGTGATCCTCAGATTACGGGGAGCCGTCCTGGCCACCTCATCCGCGACCTCATTCCCTCAAATAACCATGATCGGCAATCCATACGAACCGCGAAGTATGCCCTGACGAGCCCTTTGTGGACAGTGAGAAGAAGAGAAGCGGACGCTTCCCAAGTGATACCGGAGATGACGCGAAGGATATTAATCGCCCTGGAACCCTTAGCGGCAATAAACTTCATATGGGAAACCCAAGTCAAACACCTGTTTAGGAGGATGCCCAGATACTTGAGAGTAGGATGGCATCGATGACTCGAGACCTCGTAAAAATGCAAAATTGGCATGGATATGGAGAGGCCATCCGTCGCCAATCAGGGAGAAAGCGACTTAAAAGCCCGGCAGCAAGGCGTCTCAGCGCAAGGTTAAACAGAAGAGGGGACAATACTCCCCCTTGACGTTCAGCCACCCCATACACTCTGGGCTCCCTTCCATCAGAAGAGAAAAAGGGATTCCTCTTACTGACGGGGAAGAGGAGACAAAGTTGAAAACCTACCCGGGACACCCAAATCCCTCAACTCGTCAATCAGAACCCCAGGTAGGATCGCGTTGAAGACTCCCTTCAAGTCCAGAGCCAAGACAAGCGTCGGCCTGATCTCTAAAAAAATCAGCAGTATGTCTGACACTACTGAGGCCACAGAATCCATGAAGGACCACCCTGTTCTGAAACCGAACTGAGAATCAAAAATCCAATAACTATACTCGGCAAAGAAATCCAACCATCTCTGAGATAGTCTCTCGAGAAGTGTGCAAAAAGTCGAGGTCAGAAAAATCGGAATCCCTTACCTAGCGTGTCCCTCCAAGACTCCGGAAAGGACGACTTCACGTACATAGCATCGCATAGATCATGGACGAAGTGAAAGACTGCATCAGAGAGACCATTAAAAATCTCGTAAATGAAGAGAATTCCTCCCAAGAGAAAGCACGATTCATTGGGTCGGCTTCATCTGGATTCCGAATTAGGTCCATGTTGATCAAAGGGATATCGGGCCGAACCAGCTCTTCCTGCAATCTCCTGATGACCGAAGAATCTGGGTCAGTGATTACACCAGTATGTGGAGAACTCGAAACGAGAGCTTTAACAGTCCGACGGAACCCTGCCAAACCCCTCGAAATATCAAGCGACCCTTAATATCATTCCTGAGGACAAGGACCAAGTCCTCCATCTAACGACCAACATTAATAATCATCATCTTCATTTTAATTAAGATTTTACAAAGAAATGCCAGGAACAAACATAAAAAAGTTTTGTAAATTGTGTGACAAGGACAGATTTTCTACTCTTTAAACTTGAACATTTCAATGAAAATACTTGTAAATGATTTAATATAGGATAAAGTTTGTTCGCCTTTCTCACATCAATGATAAAACCTTCCATTTCCGCAAGTTTTTTCCAATTTGAAAAATTAAATAAAAACATATTTAAATCGAATATTGATTTATTTCTCATAAGAATAAACTCAATTTAAAGTAATCTGCATGATGCAAGAAATATTTTCTGTATTCATGACACATGCAAATTCTCTACTCTGAGCGATTTAAATTTGAAACCTTAATTTTAACTGATTCGCTCTAAAGTTATTCAATCATGAACTCTTTCAGTTTGAAATTATTTATTTTAAAATCATCTCTTTTGTGTGTAATTGAAAGTTTTTAATTAAAAATGCTTGCCATTTAACAATAGATATCAAATTTTTAATGTTAAGACCTCATTTAAAAAGTCATTACAACCATTTGTGCACAAGTACTAAACGTAGAAAAAAAGGAAAATAAGAAAGACGCCACCAAAAATCGTGAAAAAATTACCAAAAGTAGCGAGTGACTGCAAGTGGTATACAAATTTTAAAATTAACTTTTAAAAAATAGAATAAATTACTGATAAATACGTAAAGGCTCGGATGTACTTAAAAAAGTATCAGATTAGATAAAAAAAATAAAAGAAATTATTTCAACCGCAACATTAATCATCATCATCGTCTTCACTTTAATTAACATTTTATAAAGAAATGCCACGAATAAACATGAAAAAGCTTTGTAAATTGTGTGACAAGGACAGATTTTCTACTCCTTAAACTCTAACATTTCAATAAAAATACTTGCAAATGATTTAATATAGGATAAAGTTTGTTCGCCTTTTTTTGATAGTGCCTGTATTTGGTATTCCAAAATAATGTTTAGATTTTTTTTCTTGAATTTTATAATACGAAACCAGACTTGAAATAATAGATATTTTTCTTTCTGATATATCTACCTTGCTCTTAAATAATTGAAAAAGAAAAATCCTAGACTTAGAATCGAATAAATTAAAAATGTACAAACTTTTAAAACACTTTTCCCTTTTACATGAATTTCGCAATTTGTCACTAGACGAAACATAAGGAGGTAAACATTATTTGCTACCAGCGCAACCGTAAATAAAGTTTTAAAAAGTAGTAGACAATTTTGCACTAAAGATCTCACTGTTACTATGGAGGCACAATTTAAACCATAGCGAATGACAATATAATCAAGTTGGGAAAGGAAAGAATCACCTTGATGTTCGATGAACCGTTAAGGTGAGCGACTCCTCTACAAGCATGTATTTGAAAATATACCGAAGAATAATCCTGATAAACAACTTGTTCAAAAGTTGATACGTACTCACCAGCTGCAAAGTGTATCCCGAGCATTCACTTTTTTCGGAGTCCAATTTCTGGACTCAAAACTGCAGGGCTCAAGAATTTGTTCACACGATTGCAGGCCTCAAAAAGTTCTTCTAGATCTCCTCAAAAAGTCCGTATTTCCTGCCCCTGATAGGGATTCCGTTCCGATAGTCCGTTCAATGGTTCAATGCAATATTTCATTATTTTTTTATTGCTCTGCAGGCTCTACAGTCTGCCATTCTCACCATTCTCACGCCATTCTTCATCGCCATTCGCATGCGCGCGCGCCCACGAGAAACCCACTCATATCAGCTGTCATTGAACGGCGCCAAATTTAAATTACTTTCATTGCTTTCAAACATTGAAATGAAATAAGAAATATCAGGTTATTTATTTTCAATCTAGAACAGCGGAGCAAGGAAAATTGTCATACTTGGCACAAATTTTTATGATAACATGATACTTAGTGCAGGTATGTGTTTTTAAATCCGGTATTGCCAAACCACTCCACTAACTATTTTACTATTTAAAAAAAATATGTAATGAAGATAATTAACATTTTCTTTCTGATTTAAGATGAGAGGTTTCTCATTGCTTCAAACACCTTACAAAAATATTTAAAAGTTTCAAATAAACAAAAGGGCGACCGTTTTTTTGAAAAAAAATTTTTTTGGTTGTTTCGACAAATCAGCGATATAGGAAAAGAGTCTAAAAGTAAAATTGTTCCTTTTGAATACTTCTATAAAAAGCTTTTCAATTTTCGATTTTGTAACAAAACTTTGTTGAAAAATTCGTATTTTTAAAGGTACTTAAAAATCCGTATAAAATTTGAATATATCGAAAACTGGAACGGACACTTTCTTTAGAACTCTTCAAAAGAAATAATTTTGCTTCTGGCCTCATTTATTAATTTCAATTTTGGAAAGCTTTTAATTTAGTTTTTTAATAAGACCGTGTATAGTTTCACCGAAATTTGGTAAACGTAGACCAAATATTTTCGATGTGCCTAGACACTTCGTTTTAATAATATGTCATTTATCGGGTATTAAAATTAGAAGCATTAAATTTGAAATTATTTGAAATTCAAAGGATGTGATAATCTTTAATAGCTTTCTAAAATAATTTTTAGTTTTTGCCGTTCTGAATGTTACATGAATTTCTGATGTTTTTGGCGGGCGGCTGTTGGATCTCGCGCTTTACGCTCGGTTTCTCGAGGGTTTTGCACTTCGTGTTCGGCTTAGATGAAGAGAAAAAGTTTATTTGCAAATATGATAAAATTATCAAAACCTCTACATATGAAGTGATTATTAAATTTGTTAACGAGGAGATCTAAGTTACTTAAGGTTCTATCGACCTTAAGAAACACATTCTCATCCAGACATTCGCGCTCGATATTTGATTTGAAAATATGAAAATATTATAATATCTATTAATTTTTTTCGTGGTTTGTGTCGTTTGCCCAAAAATATAATTTATTTTATGCTTAAATCAGTTTTTTACAAATAAAAAAAAAACTACGCGTCCCATCAAAAAGTGATTAATAACAAATTTGTAGATCTTTGTTTAGTGCACAATTTTTGTCTATTCATCTTTTTTCGTATCTTGTATAGTTTGATCGCAAAATGGAATTTTTTATTTTTCATTATTTTTTTGTGCGATAAAAATTGGAATTTTCGATTTTTCAAGAAAATTAAAAAAAGTCTTATAACAATATTGTAGGGTGTCCAAAAAGAAACATTTTTCTTCTCTTGACTTTTTTTTCATATCGTGCGTTGTTTAGCTTAAAATGTTCATTTTCATTTGTTTTTTGGAATTTTGTAAATGCTATAACTCCGGTAATTTTTCTATAAAAAAAATCATGAGAATATTTTGTTAGCCTTTTTGAGTACTATTAATATCGGTCCATAGAATTTTTCAATATTAAAAAAAAGTGTTCTCAAAAATTTTCAAAATGTGCTCACTTTTGAATTTTTATCCAAAATGGCTCGCTAACGAACTTGACCTTCATTTTAGGACACTTGAAGAGTATACCAAAGCCCAATCCAATAGGTTAATTATTTTGAAAGTTATGGTGCTTACAAACTAAAAATCTACAGACAGACATTTTGTAAAAACCTTTTTTTTGGGTTCAGGGGGTCTCAAAACGTGGATATTTGACCAAAACTGGGGGGGGGGGTAAATTTTACACAAATCTAATACCTTCTCATTATAGGATGAGAATGTAAAAAACTCTTTATATTCCTACATTTCATTTATTTATATGCATACAAGGGTGTAAAACCTTACTCAAATACATACACCTGTACAAGTTATTTTGTTACTTCCCTCGTTTCCTTTTACCGATAAACTTACGATCATCAACTCTTACACCGTTGGAAGCACACTTTCTTTTACGAATGAACGCACAATAATCCAAACTTATATCATCAATGGCAGAATCTCTACTGTACAAGTCATTAATATACATTTCAAATTCACTATTAACAAACTCGTGGTTTGAGAAAGCCTTGGGAGTTACTTTTTTCGGAACAGCAACTGCAGGCTTGAAAGCAACTTCGGCAGGATCAAATTCCTGACAAATTTCTTGAGGATTTCTGAAAAATGAGAAGATATATCAAATTATAAAAGCAACTTTTAAAATCATTGTAAATTTCAAAACGAACACAAATTCTAAATATTCATTAGAACTGATTCTTTACAGAAGAAATACTCACAGTTTCGCAATTGTGGGAGCTAAACTTCCTTCACCAGTAGACGGAACTTCCCATGCTATGTTTTTTGCGAATTGATGAACGGTGATGTGATAATGTCGCTGCAGCAAATTGATTAGTGTTATTTCATTTTAAAATAATAGAATGTTTCTTGGTAAAAAAAACTATAGGTTTAATATTATTGTTACTATTATTTTTATATGTATACCTGCAAGGCTGCAATTTCCCAGAGTGCTGTACATTGCGCGTTACAATACTCGGGTTCTTCCAGTTCTGGTAGGAAAATTCCATCACCAGCCCCGCTATCAGTGTCTAGTAAACTTTGTGTCGCCTTTCCTTGTTGCATTATCGTTTTAATTACATTGAGAACTCCCAGTGCTCCATTATGCTGCAACCCCAAAGCCATTGTCGCAATTCTTTTTACAAAAGCGATCAATCGATTCCGAGTGATGTTTTTGTGCCTGCTAATTAATGACTGAACCAAGACTTTCAAGACAATGTCTATTTCAGAATGAGTTTTTCCAGCATGGACATTTAGCAGATTTTTATACAAATGGCAATAAAACCTGAAAAGCAATCCATTAAAAAGTTACGTGAAATGATTTATATTTTATAAATACTACGTATTTTAGTGGAAATAGGGAAAATAGAGGACGCTTGTATAAACGTATTATACCATTAAGCCATATATACCTTTCGGGGTAAGCGTGACTTACTCGGTTCTATCATGCAGTTCATAGGAGATAAGCGAGGAAGGGGATTGTGCGGGAAGGGAGGGGGGTAATAGATTTTTAGATTAATCTAGAATTTCCGTGTTGTTTATTTAAATAATATGTTCGTCCCACAACACTGCTCCGATCTAGATCGCTGTTTAATCTTTCTAGCAATCACCCCAGGCAAAAATAAAATTAGGCTTCTTAAAACTATACTAGATCTTTATTCATTTACTTGATACATGCCTTTGAAAAAAGTTACTATTGTATAAATAATTTTTTATTCTCAGCTCAGACTTTGCCTGAAGCTAAGGAAAAATTAATAAAATTGTCTTGAGACATTATGGAAAATTGGTCATTCTACTTAAATTTATCTTCAAAAGTCCCATAACACTTTTAAATGTCCACTGTTTCTAGAGTTGTTCATAATTTAAAAAAAAAACTTAAAAATCTTAATTGTTTCTCAATATCTTCTAAAAGACTTTTAAAAGGTTTGTCATCTTTCACGTTATTTAGAGGAAACAAATTTACTTGATGCGTTATCAAAAATCGCAAATTCTATAGAATTTTATATAAAACAATATATATTGACAGCGTTATGCAGAAAACTTCTACGTAGAATCAACTAACTTCAGACACCTATTTTTCTTTTATGCATAATAATTTTTTTAATCAGAAATAAACTTTTCACATGATTTCTGGCTTTGGGCTTTTCATAAATTTCAATTTTAAAAGCATACATTTTCAAATATGTAAGTAATTTTGAATTATTCACCTTAAACATTACTAATAACTTTAGGCATTTTCGCGATAAAAAAACTAAAAAAATGTGTTTCCCTTTTTTAACTAAAGAAAGAGAAAATAGGAGATAATTTAAAAAATAGTGTACTTTACCTCTGTGGATCTATATTCAAAGCTGAACCCTGTCCTGACAGTATCACAAATACGGTTAGAATGCAGTTCAATCTTTCTCTTAGGCCTAAATTTCCTTCCTCCAGTAAAGCGCTCAAAACGTTAACAATATCCTGGTAAAATTCCAAGTTAATGCAATGAGCAAATCTGAAAATAATCTTAATTTTAAAAACCTTTTAAATCGTAATGAAATAATGCTAGAAAAATAATAATTTTAATTACTTGGCTAAGCCTTCTAAGCACGCAGACAGAATTTTGCTGCTGGGAGTTTGTTTCAAAATCCTGAAGTAAATCGTGAACGTGACACCCGTAATTTCAGTAAACACTTTCTCCTTCGCTTTTTTATTCTCCTCAGCTTTAGTCTCCAACAATTCCTGTTCGACTTGTTCCAGTTTTTTGTTCTTCTTTCGCTCGCGTTTGCTCAAAGCGAGGATTCTCTGCTTATGCGACATTAATTTCTTTTGTTTCATTTCCTCTTCTCTTTCCTTATCTAAGTTGATGTCTTTAATTCGCAATCCCAATAACACTGATATTACCTCATGATGTACGGAATGTCCTCGAGGCTTTACATATTTATTCAACTGTTGCACAATCTAAATTAGTTAAATAATTATTAATACTCAAAATTTAAATCAAAACAAAAAAACAGGAAATATATTGGAAAAGTTGAATGAACACTTACGCTTAAAGACAATTCTCCTCGTTTGTCTTCTTTGAATATCTGTGTAAAACATTTCAAGACAGCTTCTCTTATAGATGGAAGTTTACTATCTAGTAGTGGAATGAGAAATTTAGCGATGTTGTTCGCAAAATTGAAGTAGGGATGAGTAACAAGCAAATCGCACATGCAATTCACAGCTAACATCGCCAATTGAATTTCCCTATCGCCTACTTTCCGCATAGCATTGCCTTTCTTGTATAGCACCTTAGCCGTCTTCTCCAGATTTTGCAAATACTTTTTGTAATATTTGAGCAATTCTGCTTCAAAGTTTTGAAGCTGTAATGTATCCTTCTTCACTGAAAATAATAATCATTAGTAAAATTAAATGCGCAGAATAAATTGCATTTAGGAAGAGAAATCTTTTAATATTTACGTTTTATTCCATCTTGTTTGATCTGTACAATATTATAAGAAGGAAGGATATCCTTAAATATTTCTAGGAGAGACGCTGTAGCTAATTTTCGTACAGTTATGTATACTTCAGGATTTTTTTCCTGCATGAATTCAAGCAACATTGCGAAGTTTTTCATTCTTAGTTCTGGGTCTTCCAAAATTCCACTAGACAAAATGCCTATTGCGTATCGACGAGACTTCAAAACCTCTTCGCGACATGCCAACAATTTTGCGGTAGAAACAGGTTCATTATCGTCAAGTTCGAACAAGTTCTTAAAATGAAAATATATCGTGAAAAAGTGATAATCTTAAGCAAAAATACAATATTATATTATATAAATACAAAGAAAATAATATAACCTCGTTGTTTATTTCCCACTGGGTTTCTTCTTCGTCTACTTCATTTTCTCTACTTTCTTCTTCTTCATCAGCCACTTCTTCATCTTGCTCTTCAACAGCTTCTTCCTTTTCAATTGCTCTGGTTTTAACAAGTCCCTCTTTCGTTTTGATCGGTAATAATAATTTGTACTCCTTTCCGATTTCATCTTCCACACCTTTGAAAGCAGTTTTCTCATATCTGTATTCTAAATTCCCATCTACGGGTTTTTTTTTCTTAGTTTCCCTGTAACACGGAATTTCAAAAAATATTAATTTTATTAGCAGTAGTTTTCGATTTTGAATTATATTTCGAAAAAAGTGCCATAAAAAGATTATTAAATCATAAAGGTAGGTAAGTACGATTCATACTTGGGGACTTCAGTGAGACGAATTTTTTTGAGGAGATCATAAGACTTGTTGGATATGGCATTTTTGAGAAAAGAGAGATCATCTTTCTCCACCATTTCCAACATATCCTGATTGTCGTCACTTGCCTCCTCTTCTTGAACACCATTCAATCGGGGTTGTGGGGCCTTTTGAGTTGTTTTTTTATTCTTTTCTCGATGTCGTCGATTCTTCAGTTTGCCTTGCTTTAAAAGCTTAGTGCGCTTTTGATTACCTTTTTTCACTTTACTGATCTTCATTTTGTCACTTTTTTATCAAAAATTGAAATAATTTGAGATTCTATTGACAAATAGCTGAAAAAAAAGATATAGCTAAGAAATTGCAACTGTTTTTTGTGAATGAATTATTATTCATTCATGTTCCTCAGTCGCCTTACTTAAAACACTTTTTTTGAACTTTGAAAATTGAAACGATTCAATTGAAAAATTGAGACATCTTTTTCTATAGAATTATTAATCATATTAAATTTGAAAGCTCAAAAATTATCTAATTCTAAATTTACATAACTAAATAATTTGTTTCAAGATCAAAGTCTTTCAATCTGAAGAATATGTAATTTTCTTAAATTATTCATGTAAAATTGGAAGAATTTTGACATTTTCGGGGGGGTTTTCACAAAAATATTTATTTTATTTGAAAAAATTACAGGCGAACTACATGCCGGAGTCACAAGAGTCAAGCATTCATCTCATCGATTCTTTTTTAAACATATACATCTTGATACACGTTAAAAAAGATATCTCCAAGATTTTGCTGCAAATTTTTTTTAGAGTTATCCTATTTTGAAATTTTGAAAATTCTATCTTCGCGCGCGGCTCGCTTCGCTCGCAAGTTTGAGCGCGCCTAGGGCGCGCGACTGTTGGATCTCGCGCTTCGCGCTCGATTATGTATTCACCTCGCGCTACGCGCTCGGGCGTATTTACATCGCGCTTTACGCTCGGCTCCTCTAGATTTTTGAACTTCGTGTTCGACTTGGATGAAAAGAAAAAGTTTATTTGCAAATATTATAAAATTATCAAAACCTCTACATATTAAGTGATTGTTAAATTTGTTTTTATTTTAGACTGAAAAGGAACTTTATTTACTCAAGGTTCTATCGACCTTGAGGAACACATTCTCATCCAGACACTCGCGCTTCGCGCTCGATATTTGATTTGAAAATCATTTGAACCTTGCGCTTCACGCTCGGTTCTGTGCACCGTATGATAGAAACAAAAAAGTTTGAGCGCACTTACGGCGTGCGATTTGGTCGTCGAGCTTCGCGCTCCGAAATACACTGATCGCCCACTTTGTGCTTCGTGTTATATGTTCTTCACATACAAATTACTAAATTTGTATTTGATTTCAAATGAAAAGTAATGATATAATTTAGGCGACAAATTTTATTAGTTAATATTTTATTTTAGCTTGTGCCGTTTATCAAAAAAGTTCATTTTTTTCATTTTGAATATATTCTTACAACAAAAATTGATTACAGGTTTGTAAGTCGTTTTTGAATGCACAATTTTTGTTCATTTATCTGTTTTCGTACCTTGCATTGTTTTCAAAAATTTGATTTTTTTACTGTCAATGTTATTTTCACGAATAAAACAAAGACTGCGCATCCTATTAAAACATGATTCACAACAAATTTGTACCTCTTCCTTGGATGAAAAAATTTTTTTTGGTCATTTTTTTCGTAGCTGGTGTTATTCGTCTAAAAATTTTATTTTTCTATTTTCAATGCTGTTTTTTACAAATAAAACAAAAACTACGCGTCATATCAAAAAGTGATTAATAAGAAATTTGAAGATCTTTTTTAGGTGCACAATTTTGGTGAGATGACCTTTTCTCGTATCTTGCATAGTTTGACAGCAAAATGGAATTTTTGATTTTTCATGATTTTTTTGTGCGATCAAAATTTGAATTTTTTATTTTTCAAAAAATTCAAAAAGTTGTTATGAAAATATTATAGGGTGTTCAAGAAGCAATGTTTTTCTCCTTTTGACTTTTTTTCATATCGTGCGTTTTTCGGCTTAAAATGTTCATTTTCGTTTGTTTTTTGGAATTTTGAAAATGCTATAACTCCAGTAATTTTTTTTTATCATGAAAAGTCATAAGAATATTTTGTTCGTCATTTTGCGTAGTACTAATTAATAACCGTACATAGAATTTTTAAATCTTCAAAAAAAGTGGTCTAAAAAATTTTCAAAATGTGCTCACTTTTTGAATTTTCATCCAAAATAGCTGGTTAACGAACTCGTTCTCTCTTTTTAGGCCATAAAAAAGTGTGCCAAAGCTCAATCAAATCTGATCATTTTTTCGAAAGTTATCGTGGCTACAGACACAGACTACAGACAGACACCTTGGTAAAAATCGTTTTTTCTAGCTCAGGGGGTCTCAAAACGTGGAGATTTGATGAAAACCGACTATGTCAAATTTTACATAAAACCAATACCTTCTCATTGGAATGAGAATGTAAAAAAGAAAAAAAATTTATAATCATTTGTACCTTTTGGTTAAGATTTAATCGAATTAATTGAAACGAAGTATTTTTTGTAACATTTACCGGGAAATCCAAATTTCGGGGTCCCAATCACTTTCGATAAAGCCTTCCTACTTATATTTAAATATTTTTTACAACATTTTTCAAACTTCAATTTCTCAAAATTGTCCGATTTGATTCATTTCATATATTTTTTGATACTCAATAGAGTCATCTTTGAGAAAAAATGTTTAATTTGTTAATAAAGTATTAAAATGGTGTCTGACATTCTTTCTCATCATACTAAACGTTAATACTCGAATAAAAAATAACGTTCTTCCTGAAAAATAACAAGAACATTTTTTAAATAAATCATTTCCGAATGTATGCAAAAGCCCACTATTTTTTCTCAAAAAAGACTCTTTGGAGTATATACATATGAAAAACATCGAATCGGGCAATTTTGAGAAAATAAAGTTTGAACAAATTCGTGAAAAATATGCAAAAATAAGAATGAAGCAGGGTGTGCCTCGAGTGACTTCGACCCAAAAAAGGGCTTTCACCTCTCGTTTTTTTTTATAATTTCATTTCTGTGATACTCCGCGATCATTTTGAGACCGAAAAGAAAAAAATCCGTTGGGGGATTTTTGAATAAACTTTATTTTTAATTTTTATTCGGCGGCTATTATGTATATTTTCATGAAAATAACTCCAAAGTAGAGGTGCATAAAGTCAGTTTTAATCAATTTTTGGGAAATTTCTCTTTTTCAGAGCAGCCTCTGCCTAAAGGAGCCTGAATAAGAGCTTATGTATGTCAAATTTCTCGCAGAAATAAAGGAATGGAATGTTCGATCTCTTATAGTTTGGGAGATATAGTCTTAAGAAATTATTTTTTAGTGAAAAACTTGTCTGAATTTTTTTTACTTTTAGCTTTTGTAAATTATCTCATTTCCTGCCCATTTCCTGTGCACTTGAGACATACCTTGTTTCTGGGACACTTAATGTGAACGGTTGTTTTGTGATAATAAAAATACGTACAATTCCTTGTAAATCTGAAAAAAATGAATTTCAATCTGAATCGATTGCAGTTCCTTTTTTTAAATTACTATTGTGAAAATTTCATCACATTGAAAATAATTTCTTTTAGTTTTACAGGGAAATGTACCTAAGTATTTGCATTATCACAAAACAACCTTTTACATGAAGTGCACCAGAAACAAGTTATTTGAGTTATTTCAGAACGCTACAACTTCGGACGTATGAGATAGAACATTTTTTTTTAATTTGCTCGCAATTAAGTGTATAATTAAATTCATACAAGTACAACTTTCATCTACGATGCACATGAAATGAGCTAATTTACCAAAAATAAAATGAAAAGAATTTTTAGTCAAATTTTTCATTACAAAATAATTTCTGAAGGAGATATCTACCAAACTATACGAGATAGAACATTCAATCGTGTTTTAGTTTCACGGCCAATTTTACACACTTAAATTCTTATTCAGGCTACTTTAGAAAAAGGATGCTTTGAAAAGGATACATTTAAAAAAACTGGTTAAAACTGACTTTATGCACCTGTTTCAAATAATTATAATAGATTCAAGGTGTTCAAAGGTATTCAACATTTACAGCCTTTTTTTAAACGTTAAATCAAAGACTTCCAGTCACAGAAGCTCCAACTTGGAGTTGTTTCCATGAAAATATACATACTAACCCTCTAAAAAAAAAAAAGAAGTTTTTTCAAAAATCCCCCTGACGATTATTTTCTATTTGGTCTCAAAATGATCATGCGGTATCACAGAAATGAAATTAGAAAAGAAAACGGGAGGTGAAGACCGTTTTCATTTGAACGTCAAATTCGGAGCCCCCGTTAAAGTTTATGTAAAAGTATGTGGTTTTAATTAATTTTATTACATCTAAACCAAATTATATGTACAAATTATTATGAAAACTTTTTTCTTACCAATGTATGTACCAATGTTTGTTACAACTTTCCTTTCAGGGTGACCAACTAGAAGGGTTCAAAATTGTACATTAAAAAAAATTACATTTTATTATTATTATTATTATTATTATACCATTAAGCTATTTCCCTTTCGGGGTAGGCGTGACTTGCTCGGTTGGAAAATAGTTGTGTGTATATGGGTACATAGGTATAGGGTAGGTAGGTATATAGGTATGAGGTAGATAGGTATATAAGTGTTAGGTATAGATATTTTAGATTGATCTGGAATTCTCGTGTTATTTATTTAAATGACACGTTTATTCCGCAACACTGCTCCGACCCAGGTTGCTGATCAATCTCTCTAGCGATCACCCCAAGTGAAGAGCCTCACAAAATTGTTATGTATGGTTCTCCACTTGGGCCCATTAGTATCCAAGGTCTTTGTTTCAGGCGTCATTCATTCTACTGTCACTCTGTTTACAAACTATTTGTCGCCACACTTTTCTGTCCTGGCATACTACTCTAGCTTCCTTCACGTCCATGCATTTTTTCATGCAAGCTCTTGTGTTCCTATGGCTTCTTATGTCTCTACGGATTAATGTCTCATTTACAGATTCTAACCATTCTTTCGGCGGTCTACCTCTGGGCATTCTGCCATTTACTTTACCTTTATACACTTGTTTGGTCAGTCGTTCATCTTTCATTCTTTCAAGATGTCCGAACCATCTTAACTGATTTCTTTCCCATGTGTCAACTATTGTCTCTTTTGCACCACATTCTTTGAGGATGGTCTCGTTTCGGACTTTGTCCATCAGTGTTTCCCGCATATTATGCGCAGAGGTTTCATGCCGATCGCGTTAATTTTACTCCTGTCCTTTTCTTGACAGGTCCATGTCTCGCTACCGTATAGTACAGTCGGTACGAATATAGAATTATGTATGGCCATTTTAGCTTTTTTTGATATGTTTTTATTTGTTAGGATGGACCCTGCTCTACCGATAACCTGCTTACCCTTATTTATGCGCCTATCTAACTCCCCATCTATTTTTCCGTCGCTAGTGAATAGACTACCTAGATATACGTACTTGTCAACTTGTTCTAATCTCTCATCATTTAGGACAATGTTGCATATTGTTTTCTCACTTTTTCCTTCAAACACCATGATTTTTGTTTTATTTACGTTAATTTTGAGGTCCATGTTTTTCATGCTTCTATTAAGTTTATTCAACATTCTTTGCAAGTCCTCGATTGATTCTGCCATAACAATCTTGTCATCTGCGAAAGCTAATCCACGTACCTTGACTGTTTGGAGATTTACACCTTCTTCGTCGAAGAGTGCAGTTCTTCGACACTTATCCATGAATATGATTAATAGCCACGAGGACATAACGCATCCTTGTTTCACGCCTTGCATAATATCGAACCATTCACTCAGTTTGCCATTTACCCTTACACTCGATTTACTACCTGTATATATTGTTTTTATTGCTTGTAGGAGCCCTCCATTTACTCCGTACTCTTTGAGGACTTCCCAAAATTTATTTCTATTTACTTTGTCGAATGCTTTTTGTAGGTCAATAAATGCACAGAAAACTTTCTTTCCTACTCTCAAGCTTTTTTCTGTGATCTGTCTTAGGCTAAATATCTAATCTGTACATGATCTTCCTGGCATAAAACCACTTTGGACTTCCCATATCTTTTCTTCTGTGATTTCCATTACTGAACAATTTTCAACTCTAAGCGTATGAATTCAATGATCCTGAATTTGATGTACTTAGAATTATCGCTCAATAATAAATTGGAAGCATTCAAGACAATATAATTTCAAATTCAAGTTTTTAAACATTTTTAAAAAGATTTACTTTAAATGCAAGCCTCAAACTGAACGACAGATTAAAATATACATAGAACTTAAAGAAAGAAGAAATTAAAGATTATAAAAATTTCAAATTTAACATATCAAAAAAAAAGTTATTAAAAATTGAACAAATATATGACTTGAAATACTAAAAAGTCAAAAATATTCAATTTAAAATTGGAATTGTAGCATTTTCAATGAACTTCGAAATTTACTCATTCAAACTCGCACAATTTCATGTGATATCAAATAACTTATGATTGCGGCTAATAGTTTTCTCTACTGGAATAGCTATACAAGAATTCCTGAATGAAGTACTACGTCCAAGTTCTGTGCATTTCAGTGGATGCCCTCTACGGCGCTTAAAAATATGCGCTCAAAATAAAAACAATTAACACGAATAAATATAAAAATGAATGATGATTCATACAAACAATTCTTACCTTATTCTTCGATATGGAAAGTGAAACTTAAAAACTAGTTCTAGTACAAATGAGAAAACTTATGAATAAATGGAATCCACGTCTTTTTTAAATTTTAAACGCAGTTTTAGCGTCAGTTTTAGAATGTTATTTTTATTTAAATTTTAACATGCTCGTTAACAACTATGATCACATCTTACTTTAAAGTCATATACAAAATATTGGCAAAATAAATCCAATTGATTAAGTTTGCAATTATTAAAACGAAGTGTCTAAAAATCCTTCTAGGCGGACGCTAAATTTTTTCTGTACATGTGTCTAGACGAATAAAAAACCTCCAAGTATATCGTCCGGCTATATAATTGTCTGGAAATAAAAATGCTGTAGCCACCGTAGTATAAGAAATTGAGTTAAGAATTTTTATACTAAGTTTCATCACATGATAAAAAAATATCACTTATTTAAATTAAGTTTAGAATAATTTATAATTTCTTTATAATTTATATTATATTCGTAGCTGGACAAATTTCTCAGGGTAAATTCATCCCGCGGCTACTGGCAGTCGACTGCTGTAGCCGGACGAATTTTCTTGAACAAATTCATCCGGCTACTGGCAGTCGACTGCTGTAGCCGGACGAATTTTCTTGAACAAATTCATCCGTCTAGACGGACATGCAGTAATCATAAATATACAAATATTATTGAATAACTGTAAACTAATTTAAGAAATTGAATAAAAATTTTATGGTCTACTTACCTCAATAAAATAATATTTTCCTTATATTTCCGTTAAAACATTCTTTTTAGTCTTTTTTATTATTTGTTGACAAATATATTAGTGCTCTTGGTGCTCTTCATCTTTAATCTTTCAATGCGTAATTCAAACATAACCTCTTATTTCTGGTGTCATTTGCACGTGGTGGCTGGTGCTGGTGTTTCCAGTTGTGAATATCAAGCAACCAATGAGAATCATTTACATTTTATCTACCTTCTTGGCGTTTACAATAGACCATTTTACCTATCGGAAAGTTTACTGCGCATGTGCAATATACTTTCTGTTGTACCCAGTTGTTGCGATTACTTTTGCTCGTTGAACCAAAGATCTTTGGTTGAACCAAAGATATTTTACCTAGATGCGGCGCGGGTCAGGAGTGGGGAC
>CAKNYM010044373.1:0-24326 GCA_932195095.1 Andricus curvator | reverse complement strand
TTATTTTCATACGCTGCAGCGATAAATGGTGGAGATTAAGAATTTGTGTCGAAAATAAGTTCGACTATTTCGTTAAAAATTCCTTTTTTGTTGTTGAAAATTTTTGATTGAAAATTGCACTATTTTTTCAAAATTCATTATTTTTGGTTGAAAATGTAACTATTCTATTTGTTTTGTTATTGGTTTAAAATTAATTTTCTTACAAGGGGAGTGCGCGTGACGGGGGCACGGATTTTAATCATGTTTTGTGAGCGAAGAGGGCTTAATTTGAGATGGAAAAAGCTGAAACCGTTTACTTAGATAGAAAACGGTTTATGAGAAAAAAGGGTTGAAAGAAACTCGTGCACTCGTTGAAAGAAACATCGGTTTGAATTACAGGACAATCGAGCAAGCTACGAAGGAGCAATGGTCTAAGTTGCAGACTGCAAACTCTCTCGTCATGGGTTCACGTCCTGGTACATTATAATTTTCTTTTTTCTATACCTTTTTTTTTAATAGTTTAACCCTGAATATGCATAAATATTATAAAAACAATAGTAAAGAGTTTTAAAAAAATATTTTAAGAATAAAAAAATTATTTTTGACACCAAAATATTTTTATCAATCAGTTCATGTTTGCAGCATAATTTTTTATTTTGAAAAATGAATTTTAATCGAATATTCCAAAACATTTTGAAACATTTCAAAAAGTATAATAAAATTGTTAAAAAAGATTCTGGAAGATTTCAAGGCAATTTTTATAATTTTGCACAATTATTGAAATTTTTCCTGATTTTTTTTAACTATTAGAAAAAAGTCAGGAAAAATTTCAACTCATTTGAAATACAGTTTTGAAACTTAAAAAGATAATTTTAATATTGAGAAGATTTAAAAGAAAAGAAAATGTACATTTTTGAAAAAAAATTCATTTTTGTGATTGAAAATTTAAATTTATGTATTTTTTTAATTTGTTGTTTTTTAAAAGGAAATTAATTGTATATGTTAAAAATTCATTTTTTTTATTGAAGATTGAACTTTTTTTGAAAATTCGTTGTTTATTGGTTGAAAATTTAAGTATTCTTCCAACTTATTTCGGATTTTTTCTCGGAATTTATAGAAATCTTTTGAAATGTTTTCAAATCTTGAGAAATTTTTTTTGAAAACAAAAATTCTATATTTTGCTTTAATTAAAAACAAATCTTTTGTAGTCATAAATTATTTTTGAATCTCTTTAATACTTTTAAATATCTCTTAAAGTTGCCAGATGCATGGAATTTAATAGAAAAATTCTAGATTTTTTGTTATTCAAAGGTTAACTTAAAATACTATTAATCAAAGTCTTAACAATTATTTGAATACGTCACGGCAAAAATAGCAGAAAATTAAAAATTTTTTATGAAAATTAGTTTAACTATAGTTTAACTAAATACTTTTAAATTTCGTTGTGGTTTGGTAGAAAATTTCAACTATTTGGTTAAAAATTCCCTTTTTTTTTAATTTTTCATTGAAAATTGAACTATTTTTTGAAAATTCGTTGTTTTTGGTTAAAAATGTAATTATTATATTTGTTATTGGTTCCAAATTAATCTTCTTAGTTGAAAAGTCATTTTTATAGAAAATTCAACTATTTCTTGAAAATTCATTGTTTTTCATCAATATTTTATAAATATTAGTAAATATTTTCAGGTTTCAAAATATTTTGACTCACTTTAACGCTTCTAAAATTCCTAAATATCATTGTTCAAAATTCATTTTTATAGAAAATTCAACTATATATATTAAAAATAATAATCCAAAATATTGTAAGGAAACTTCTTCAAATTTTTCAAAATTTGAAAAAAGAAATGTTGGAAAAATTTGACACATTTAAAAAAATAAATACGTGGCTAATCAGTTTTGAAAAAAAATTATAACTAATTAAAAATTTAACGAATAAAACATGGAAAATGTTTTTTACTTCGAACAATTAATTCTTGGAGAATATTTCAAAAGATTTCGAAAATTTTGAAATCAAAATCTGAAATATTCTAAGGACACTTCTTCAAAATTTTTCAAAATTTTAAAAATTTAGGAAAAATTTGACTCATTTTAAAAGATAATAAGAAGGTTTAAAAGTTTTGAAAAGATTTAACAATAATTTAACAATTGAATGGATTAAAAATTGAAAATAATTTATATTTGGAAAAAATAATGCTTTGACAATATTTCTGAAGATTTAAAAAATTTTAAAAGAAAAATCCGAAATATTTTAAGGAAACTTCTTTCAAGTTATTAAAATTAACACCAAAAAAATTAGTGAAAGTGCAGCCTATCAAGACGTTAATTTAAGTCTTAACAGAATCTTAAAACAAAATATTTTTTATTTTTGCAAAAAAAATTTGAATACAAAAAATTTGTTGAAAAAAATTATGCAAAAAAATTGTATGCAAATAAAAGTTTGGAAATAATATTGTAAACAAAAATTTCTTGAAAAACCTTTTTTAAAAAAAAATTTGTTTGAAAAGAAATATTTGAAATGACTTTATATGAAACAAAAAATTTTGAAAAAAACTTTTTAAAAAACTTGTTTGAAAAAAATTTTTGAAAAACAAAATTTTTTACAAAGAATTTTTCGAAAAAAAAAATTCCAAAGTGTGGTTTTGTTTTGAATTCGCACGATGTAGCGAAATGACATTGGTAGGGCGGAGGGGAATCCTCAATTCTTGTCACCTCTACGCTTCTACTTCGTAGAACCGGCGGAGAATTTCCGAGAAATATACTTCCCCAAACAAATGAAATAAAAATAGAAGAGCAGCTCTTTAAAAATGCTTTCTTGGACACTTCTTATATTATCTAATTAAATGGTCTTTACTTAAACTTAAATTAAGTAAATAAATTGATTAAAATTAAATAAATTAATTTAAAAAGTGTCTAATGTTCTGTTAGCTTTTAACACTTTTCACATTTCCCCATTTTTTATACCAATAACTGAGTTATTAGCGTCAACCAATTAGAATAATTTTTAATACAAAATAAAAATTTCAAATAACTATTAATTTATTAAAAGTTGTTGAACACTTAAATTCGAGATAGAACCACATTCCGAGATTTGATAACAAGGAATCAGGCATTATCAGTTTCTTTTCAAAGTTATATAAATACATTTTCGTAAGATTTCGGAGGATATTAAAAAATATTTTTGAAGATCTCACATATGTCGAAAAAAATCTAGAAAAGTTTGATATAATTTTTTTATTTTACGGGATTTGCAAAATATTGTGAAAAATTAGAGTCAGCTTAAAAGATGTTCAGTACTTATGGAAGATTTGAAGAAATTTAAAAATGTTTTATAAATTTTCGAAAAACAATTCAAGTTTTAAAATATTTTTAATCTCTTCAAAATTTCTAAAATTCATAAATAATTTTTAAGCTGAAAAATTAAAATTTAAAAATTGCCTTAACACCTTAGAGATTTGTAGAAATTTTCAGAGGAATCTTGAGAAAATTTTTTTATTCTTTCAAAATTCTTAAAAAGCTTCTAAATTTTTTTTCGATATACTCAAAAGTGTACGCTTGGTTTGAAATGGTTTGAAATTTTTCAAATTTTAATTTATGTTAACACCTTTTCAAAAATTCTAAATATCTTTTGAAATAATTCAGTTTTCTTAAAAAATCTTTCAATTGTCTTAAAATCTCCTAGATCCTGTTTCGTGTGTTTTAAAATAAAATCTCAATCATTGAAAATTTTCCCGGAAATCTCATTATCGGTACCGATAACTATTTTGGTTTCCGGTACCGACAGTTTACACATTTCGCAAATTATGATATATTTACCGGTGTGAAAAAGTTTACAAATTGTATACTGCAGTAGCAAAATTTTAAGAGCAGAATTATTTCCTAATATTAAAAAAATCCTTTGCAATTAAAATGTTTTCTGTTATCAATAATGTTTAGAAACATTTGGAAAACATTTTATCATGAAATAAAATCACTAATTTGTAAACTTTGATTTACACAATATTGATGTTGCAGTAAATTCGTAATATTAATTAATAGACTTAATCAATAGACAGTTAACTTAAACAGGCTGCAAGAATAAAAAAGAAATACATTTGGACTGTGACTGACAATATTCTTAGAAATTGAAAAAAAAAATTGAACGGCAAGAATAAAAAACGAATACCTTCGGACAAGCACAAAAATAGGATTCATTTTGGAAAAAAAGCCCTCTTGAAAAGTCACGCTTTAAAAAGACAAGAAATAAAAATTAATTATTCTCTTTTGAAGATCTAACAAACATGTCCTCTTCTTTTTTCATACCTTGCTTTGTCAATGAAATCATTAATGTCGGTTAATGTATAATATACATAATTATATATATAATATAAATAATTTATATTATAAATATGTTCAATCGTATGTATATTTTTGAGACAAAATTTCAAATATAAATAAATGACCGAATCCATTTCAAATCAGGCAGGTTCTACACTTGAAGTTGCAGTACAAGATATCATAAATGCGTAAGAGAACTTTTTTAAATGTGCAACCTATTTTCTCAACATTTTTTTAGCTGTTGTTGTTTTCAAGAGAAATGCGAAAATTCGATTTTATGAAAAAAAATTCTACTGGCCACAAAAGTTATTTAGCCCACATTAAACTCACAAGGTATTTTCCTTATGATAGTACAAATTCAACAAAAAATTGGCAAAAAATATAAGTGTGGGTTTTTTGAGAAATACACTACCAGAATCTGAAAAGAAATCGTAAATATCTCAATTAGTTCAAAAGTTATACGAGTTTAAAGAAAAAATTGGGTTTTTTTTTAAACAAAGACAAAAATTCAAATACGCATAACTCTGTAAAAAAAATTTTTTTCACGAATCTCAAAAATATGTATCGCCTAATTTCCTCTAAAAAACAACATATTTTGTCCCTGAGAGATTCTGCAACTTCAAGTGTAGAACCTGCCTGATTTGAAATGGATTCGGTCAAATAATGAACTATTTTTTCTTACTCAAATTTTTTATTAAATTATTTGAACAAAGTAAAATTATTATGTTTTTGTTTAATCCCTCACTCATTTGTTTGAGTATATTTATAAACAATTTAATACGTTTGTTTTCTGGGTATGTAACTTTTTTTAATTGTCAAGTAATTGTCTAACATTATAATAACATTTGGTTCTTAATTATTACAATTTTTCTCTTAATATTCTGCACTTTTAATAAAAAAACAACATAATGTAACATAATCTGAATATAATAAATAAAAATAATGGACTCTGGTGGTAAATAATTGTGCAGTTTGCAGTTTGTGCTAATGGTAACTCCTCGAGTATCATTTTAGAAATTGCTAACTTTCATCATATACCGACCCGCAACGTGCATCTTTAAAGTAACTCTTAGTTCCATCCGCCAAGAGGGCGCAGTTATCAGCGCATGTTTTTCACATTCTCTTATTCCATTAGATCGGCAATCTCCCACCTCATCTCTGGTAGTACTCTGGTACTACAAGGAGACCGCACGCCTGTGGCGGAGATGGTGGTAAACATCCCACAAGCGCGATCGCCTGGGGTGGGACTCCGATGCCTTAAATCGAACGGACCTCTCTTTCTACCATGTGAGATAGACAACGAGGTGCAATCAAAGTTGAAACGATCGTTTCGAAAACTCTCTTTCTATCGTATATGGTGGATAGAGAGGGTCCGATGGTTGCCAACGACAAGTTGTACTTGTCGTTTCATAACTATGAGATCGTCTCTGTCTACCATATACGATAGAAAGAGAGCTTTCGAAACATTGTTTCGGTTTCGATCGCGTCTCGTTGTCTATCGCACATGGTAGAAAGAGAGGTCCGTTCGATGTAAGGCGTCCTCGGATTTTTATTTCTTCCCAGATGAGAACGCTACATGTGGCAAATTGAGGAATTACGATTCCTATAGTAGCAGACGACAATTTAGTTTCAAATTTTCTCTGAAGAGGCGATCTCATCTGGGAAGAAGTACAGAGGGTCCAGAGACAGTGTGGCAACCTAGCCGGATGTCGCCATTTTGCGAAAGGATGCCACCATTTTACGTCTAGGATTTCTATAGTGTAGTATATCTATATATACCAAAATATCTATGAGAAAACTGAGACAATCAGCAAAAATTACACTAGGTTGCCACACTGTCTCTGGACCCTCTGTAGGAAGAAATCTCGCTATGGAGAAAATCGGAGGAAAGGCGATCGCCAAAGGGCGCCAGGTGAAATACATGGTGTGCGGTCTCCTTGTAGTACTTCGTGGTTAAAGCGAAATAAGATCCACAAGAAAGTAAGGTTAGAATCCCGTTTTTCTACAGCACGACGCACGTTAACCACGCAAATAAAAGGACGGATTTTGAATATCGCGGGGAACCAAGATGGCAGCTTGCATATTCACATCTAATATAGTACCTTAGCTGGAATAGACCTTTTCATCTTAAATATCGAACAACTTCACGCGTGAGGAATTTAACATATGCATTATGCTCTACTTTTCCAGTAACTTTTACATGCATATGATCTACTATTCTAGGGTTCCTAAGGTCCGAATTATTCAAGATGAAAAGGCCTTATCAAGGTGGTGTCCCATGTGGATAGAAAACTTCGGCGTAAAGCAGAAACTCATGAGAGTGAAAGAGACAAATAGATCTGTCCGTCTCTTTCACTCTCATGAGTTTCTGCTTTCACTGCCATGGGAGTCCACCATAAGACTAACCTCAACTCAAAGTTGTTGTTTACTGTGAATCGTCGTGAACCGGTCAAACAATTTTTCTCTGATAATTAAATTGGATAAATACTCTAACCTTTTCAATGTTTTCATTGTTTTCATTATACTCAGCAAATATTTATAGAGTTGCATACTTTTTCGCTCTATGACGATACTTGTTTTTTTGATAGATGTATGATTGAGCTTAAAGATATTTACCTACAATATTTATTGAGTAAAATGTACAAACTGAATTTTAAAATTTAAATCCAGCATCTTGAGTATCTAAAAGTTTATCCATCACAGTAATATATTTTTTATTTAAACGGAAATGCTGCAGAATGCCGTAAGTTGAATTTTCAATACCTTAAAACTTTTATGCAACTATTTATTATTAAATATTTATTTTAAAAGAAAAGGAAACTAAATTAAAGTTTAAAAGCGCGCGCTAAGAAGGATTTTCTTATTCCGGTTGACCCTACCAATCAGAAACGGTTCCCACGTGTCCCAACTCTCAGAATGCATTTTCACTTCATAATCAGCTAGAGTTAACTTCACTTCGTTAACTGCTGAGGGGAAAAACAATGGATCAAATGCATGGGATTCGCTCCATTTTTGCCCTATTTTGTTAATATCTTCGTAAAAAACTAATTTTTTCTATATAAGTGTATTTGAAAAATAGTTTTTATTTTTTTAAGCACTATTCAATGATATAATAAAATGTGAATAATTATTATTCATTACGAAGATATTACAAAAATAAAGTTTTGTCCCATGCATTTGGTCGATTGTTTTCCCCTCAGCACTCAACGAAGTGAATTTAGCTGATGGTTGAAGTCAAAATACCTAATTGTGCGTGCAGCTGACTTCGGGCGGCATTCCCAGAATTTTTGCAGGAGGGCTTTGTTTTTTCCACGGATTTTTGCGAACGTGAAATGTAAAAATTGTAGCAATGCAATAGTTGGTCAACAAACCATGAGTGAAAGATAGTGCTTTATTGAGGTGGTTAATTAGCAATACGTTCGAATTTATTTCTGATTTCTCGCGGAGAAAACTCTGTCGACAGAGGTTCTCATTTTGAACCTTCGGAGTATAATTACGGAGCCTTCTCAGTGCAAAAACAAGATCGTTATATGGCTATAATGATGCACGGACAATGCGAATGTTTGTAAGAAAAACCCACTTATGACCTTAACTGTGATATGCGATTGAATTTAGAAGATTGCACCAGATTCAAGTTAGTAAAGTGACTTTGTTCGTGTGTCAGAGGTCTAGGTCGTTGATTGCGAATTGCAAATAGATTGGACTATTGGAGGGATAAATTTCTGTATTTTGTTCCTGGCGCATGTTTACTTCTACCTAGTTTCAGTAATTTTGGCCTTCAGTTTCGAGTGAGGTTGTGTGAATTAATCCAGTGTCATTTTCGCAGCAACGCATGGCGAAATTACTTTCACTAGATGGTGGAGCATAAGGGGATTGAGTGTTTTGGAGTTCGACGTAAGGGTAAGGTCAGATTTTTGAGAGAAGACGACGTCAACAATTGCCGCCACGGCTTTCACAGAGATGGTTGGACTCGCGGGCGGGGGTGGTCATCTTTACCCCTCGCCCCCGATGCAGCCTAATCCAGAAAGTAAGTTTTTCCATTTTTTACTAAGCAAATTTCCTGATATTAAATATGTTTGATTTAACTATATTTTTACAAACTTGCATCATGGATTGATTACACTCCTTCCTTTATTTCAATAGAACTGAAGTTAGCAACAATAACTACTTCAGTTGCTGTATTATATTTAATTAATTATGAATCGAGTTATTAGATAACTATAGTACATGCAGGATAATAGTTGAAAAACTACATATATGTACATTTTTTATTTGCTTGTCTAACTCCGTATTTATGGACTTTTACCATAACATGAGTTTTTGTGATCACTCGAAATATGTAACGGCTTAAAGAAAACTTCGTATCGTTTAAATTTTCGAAATAATTCAAAGTAATTATTCTTTTGAATTTAAACTCTTATGTAATTTGTTCTATTACAGTAATTGATTATTGACAGTAATTGAATCGTGAACGCGTAATATTTGAAATTCTGTTCGTTTTTGTTCATGCCTGAAATTAAATGTTTTGAAATTTACAGCTGTTCAAAAGTCTAGTTGAAAATGATGAAATTTTTATTTTTCATTGTATTGTACTTCAATTTAAAAATTAATTTGTAGCTTCTCGGCTATATACAAGTAGAGCTTCAAATTAGATATAAATTTCGTAAAGTTAGCAGTAATTTGTGTGTTCTAGAAATTTGTATCTAATTATTGTTTATCCATACATTGAGATTATCCAACTTCTATGTATAACTATATTCAACGTTACCCAATAATATTTTATCCTCCTTCGAGACGGAGCAAATGTTAGATTAAGTCAAGATTGTTCATTAATTTTTCTCTTCCAAAGTTTGTATACTTATTTAAGTTAAATATTAACGTTTACCGAATATTTCAGTCAGAGAAATGACGGGGATGGCACCTAGCGCACCGACCAGTGCGGATGCGTGTCTCAGCATTGTGCATTCGCTAATGTGCCATCGCCAAGGAGGAGAAAGCGAGACTTTTAGCAAAAGAGCCATCGAGTCACTGGTCAAAAAATTGAAGGTACAAAAACCTTGATCATTCTTTTTTTTCAGGGTGGCCACAAGACAAGGAAAAGTCAGGTATTAAAAAAATACAAAAATGCAAAATTCAGGGAATTTCTATAAAAGGTACTTTAAATAACTGTCAACAATAACAAATTTTAAATAAAAAGATTTCAATTGGTTTTATTCCATACAGTTTAAGCTTTAGATTTTTTGTAAATTAATGACTATAGGGTCTATAGGGTCTATAGGGTCTGAAATTTACAGAGAAAACGTACGTTATGTTCCTTGATAATATATTTAACGGCGTCGGAACCAGGACCCAGCCTCAACATTTAATTCACTCATTTTATTCCATAAATAGTAGAATTATATTTTTTTTAGATAATTAGAGGCTATTCCTGTTTTCAATCAAATGTGTATTCTGAGTGAAAAATTGGCTAATTTCGATAGTTTTTGTGTAAAACTTTTTTTTTTAATTCTAACCCGTGCATCCAAAAAAACATTTTACACAAAAACTATTGAAATTAGCCAATTTTTCACTCCGAAGGCAGATTTGATTTAAAAGAGGAATAGCCCAAATTATCTATAAAAGATGTGATTCTAGTATTTATCGAGTGAAATGAGGCAATTCAATTTTGAGGTTGGGTCCTGGTTTCAACGCCTTTCAAATTTTGGAATTCAAAGTTTCAAATTTTTGAATTTCCTAGTATGTTCTGGAATGTTTTAAAACACAGAAGGCATAATATTCTGGAGTGTTATAAAATTTTATTGAACCGTTTGTATTTTGAAAATTCTGGAATGTTCTAGAATTTTCTAGAATGTCTTTGAACGTTCTGAAAGGTTATTAGATTATTGAATATTCTGTATCTAAAAAATTCTCTGAACATTTTTTAAAGCTCTTGATTTTTTTGGAAATATTTTGTAATGTTCAGGAAGGTTTACAGATTATTCAGGATTTTTAGAATGTTTGGGAATCTGCTTTATCTAGAATGTTCCGAAATGTTTTAGGATTCTGTAGAGATCTAGAGTATTCTGGAACTTTTTTGTATACGTTTCTGCTTATGAAATTCCGAAATTCGTTTATCTGATTATTCTAGATCAAAAATGACGCTCAAAAGAGACGAGGGTAAAAAAAGCTGCCAAATATTATGTTGCAAGACTATTAAACAAAAAATATACTTTAATTATGGATAGCAAAAAAGTTTCACATGCGAATGCTTTGAAATCAGTAGGCATCGCCAAATAGTGTTCGTAAACATAAAGACATTTAAAATTCTTCAAATTTGGTATAAAACAATATTTACGGTAAACAAAAAATTACACATTTAAAAAAATAAATATATTTTTTTAACTAATATTGACATATGATAATATTTTTAATATTAAAGTCCAAGAAGTCGTAAATGTGTCATTACAAACTTTTATTCAAAATGCGCATTTGGCAGGCCTATCTTTATATCAAAAATAATTCTCAACTAATGCACTTATCAATCAATTAATAAAATAAATACAATAATAATGTAAATAAAATTTAGACACAAACTACTTGCGTTAAAGCAACCTGCTTCAAAATTATACTGCACTTCATGATCTACATTATTATCTTTTAATCCTCTGTTTCGTCTTAAAACATTCAGTTTTATATTTACGGACTGGCATTATAACTACTTCTTGAACTTTAATATTAAGAATAATATTCTATATTTATATTATTATAAAAAAATATATTTATATTTCACATTTTTATTGTTTATTTTTTCAATTTAATTTGGCAATTTTTCGAGTTCTTTCAAGTTTTTGAATAATTGAGTAACAAACGGAGAAACACCATTTAATTTTTATAATATCAGTACGAATTTCAATTATTGAGAATAATAAGTGATTATTTTACATTTTGTAGGAAAAAAGGGAAGAGCTCGATAGCTTAATTACAGCTATCACAACAAATGGAGCTCATCCCAGTAAGTGCGTTACTATTCAGAGAACTCTGGATGGCAGACTGCAGGTGGCTGGACGTAAGGGCTTCCCTCACGTCATCTACGCAAGAATATGGCGCTGGCCAGATCTTCATAAAAATGAACTCAAGCACGTCAAGTACTGCCAGTTCGCATTTGATCTCAAGTGTGACTCCGTTTGTGTGAATCCCTACCATTATGAAAGGGTCGTCTCTCCAGGGATAGGTATGTTTTGTGCACGTGATTTGCAGTTCGCTTTGTATTCATTGTCTTTTAGAGCTTATTCATTTTTAAAAGCAGCCCATCCCTAGCTGAAACATAACTAAACTATAAACTTGATATTTAAGGTAATATAATTTGAATTGATAGAATTTATTCATTCTGGGCACCCATGGTGGAATAAATCAGTTTACCAGAATTGCACAGCCTCGAAACAGAAATACATTAGTTTATAATAAGTAAATGTAACAAGCTTGAAATAATTCAACAAAAGTAAAGGAATTCGAATGCTAGCTCAATAACGTGAAGGGAAATGTGTCTCATAGTTTATGGTACATCAGTTCGGGATGGTACAAAATGAGAATCAGTTACAAAACAATCAGTGTTCAGTTGAGAAGTTACTAGTTACAAGTGTGGTAGTTACTGAGAAAGTTACTACTGCAGTAACTTTTTTTTTAATTAGTTAAAATACCAAATTTCATGTGCTCACTTAAGTTAAACAGCGTTTGGCTTACTTATACTTGAATGTAGAGCTTCACTTTTTAAACTAAACTAATATACTACTTAGAATTTAAATACATGATGATCTTTTTCATTGAATTAAAAATAAGCTTTGAAAATTAACGAATCTCAAGATAAAGTTATTATATTGAAATGTTCAAAATGGAACTGTTTCTCTTTGTAAAGATGGTGAATTCCACATTTTAATATTTCAATCTTTAAATATGGATCATTTTTAATTGCAAATTCTTCAAGTTGAAACTAAAATTAAAAGTACATATTGTATATGAAAATTAAGTATGTACTCTAAACTGAAGTCCTTAAAAAAAAACACTTTCTAAATTAGGTGTTATAAAATTTCACAATTAAAACTTTTATTTATACAAATTTATCAATTTTAAGGTGGAAGTATTCAGAATTAAACAATTGTAATTGGAAACATATACAATTTAAAGTACTTTTAAAGGACAGTTTCAAATGGGAAAGCGTATTAAATTAAACAATTATAAATTGAAATTGTTCAAAGTTAAAGACATGATCGTTTTGAGCATTTCAAATTAAACACCTTTAAGTTAAATTGTTAACAAAGAAACTTTTTAAAAATAAAAAGATAGCATAGTCAAACATTGTAATCGGAAACTTTCGAAACTCTACACAAATTCAAATTAATAGTTTACAACTTTCGAAATTGTTAATTTTCATGAAATAGGAAGTAAAGGTTTCCAGAAGGAATATTTGATTTAAAGTTCAGATTTTGAAACTGAAGAACTTATTAAACTAAAAAAGGTTTGATTAAAAATGTCAAAATCGTTCCATTTTAAGTTGGATCTAATATTGAGTTTGAACGTACATTTTTTAAAATAAGGTAGTTACAATATAATAAGTGTGGTTAAGGTTGTCGACATTGGTAGTTGTAATAAATGATGTAGTTTTGTAGACTACTGGTCAGTTTATTAAGTATGGCTGAGAGATTTGTTACTACATAAATACAAAAAAAACATTCCGATCACACATCGGTAGCCCTTTTAAAATTTTACAAAAAATTTTCACTCCTAACCTGTATAACTAAAGAAAAGTTATGAGGAATCGAAGCTTGAAAGTTATAAAAGTTGTTGAAAAAAAATGTTGAATTAGTTAGTTAAAAGGCAGACTGATTTAACAAAAATAAAATTTAAAATCAGTAGAAAAAGGTTTTAACCGCGCCTGTAGGATGGACACAGGAATATTGATAAATTATTATAACATTCTACAGATGTGTGGCTGAAACCTCTTTATTGTATTTATGTACTGAGGGATCTCTCAGTCACCCCTAATACACTGACCAGTAGTATACAACACACTCTACATCAAATTCGTTAAAATGCCAGACGCATTTACATTTACAGGGAACCAACGTAAACTTTAAGTATGTAACTGTCACTATAACTAATTACATTTATTGAGTAACTTCTACAACAGTGTGAAGACTATTTTGTAAATAACCTTTTTCCTGAATACCTGTACCTAAGTAAAGTTTATGCATGAGGGGCTGTACTTAAAGAACGTAACAGCTCAAGGGGTATGGGGGGGGGGGTCATATACGCCTTTTTCTGAAATTCGTAAACAAGGCCGTAGCCAGGGGGCAGGGTTTGTACATATTATACATATACTTTCCTGTGTGCCGTTACGAATCCCCCCCATTTTTTTCCTGCTGTATATACCCCCCATCCCCAATTTCTGGCTACAGCCTTGTTCGGAAAAGAAACAAACAACTCATAGTACTTATTATACAATATGCAGAAGGTTTTAAATTGCATTTTACGCACCAAACAAACTGTCTCTAGAAAACCTTAATATGTAATTTTTTACTTGGAAGGACGGTATCATTTGACACTAAATATTTGCATTGATTATATGTCCTGTGCCTTATTACTTCTCAAATAAAAGCGCTTCCGTAACGTTTCATGTATATCTAAGGTCATGGGGGGGGGGGGGGGGGGTCGAAAAATTTTGTTACTTTTTTTTACATGGGAAAGGGAGGGGTCGTGGAGAGGGTCACTAATCCGTTATATGTTATTCAAGTACAGCCCCTAAGTACAACGTATGTATAAATGCAACTGCTATTGTAATAAAGATAACACAGTACTAATACAAATATTAAAATGATAAAACTGACTCAGTTTGGCGCTACATAAACTTGAAATATAATCGCAGTATATTTTGCAAAGACTCTTCTAATTTATATCTGCTACAGTTTTTAAAGCAAACATAATTTGAATTATCTCATAGTTTCCTGAGTTGGCATCTAAAAACCGTTAGCAAATATTAATTTACTATTGTCGCTTTGGTGTATGACGGACTGGGTTGGTTTCCCCCACACAGACCCGTTCTTTACAGACCTGTCAGGATTGACACTGCAATCGGGGGTTGGAGTTGGACCTGGTGGGCGCCTAGTCAAGGATGAATATACGGTAGGTGGTGGAACGGGTGGTACTGTGGCTGGAGTCGGCGTAAGTACAGGAATGGATGTTGATGGCGAGATGAATCAAACTATTCAACATCATCCACCTCCGCAAGCACCTGCAGCGAATAATCCACAGCCTCAACAATCCTTTATACCAGTTCTTGCGGCACCAAACCCAGGTACATATAATTTTTCAATACGCCTTCAGTTCTAGGTCGACATCTACAATTTTTATTTCGATAAGCAAAACGCAAATTGAAAAAACTCCAGCTATCTAAAAAATTAGGTTACATGATATCTCGACACTCGAAAATGTATTTAAGCTAAGCTAAGCTCCTCATGTCTAAAATTGAGTTAATCCTTAAGAAACATTAGCTAGCTAAAAAAAAAAGATTATTAGTTTACATGAAAACTCGACATTTATGAGCCAAATCAGTCTTCTTTGTACTTTGAAACAAAATCGTGAAAAAATTCCTTCAATAGTCCATATCCAAGCAGTCTTTCCTTCATTCAAAAATATCCTAAACCCTTTATAATTCTCATATTTAACGACTTTTTCTAACATATAATAATATGCAGGAAAAGGAGATATTTAAAGTGATGTTCAACGGTTTGCATCGGCGACTTAGCTCAACTTTTTGTTGACAGATTCTAAAATGTTCAAGTGACTTTGTATTTATTTTTTAAGTTTGAGCCTTGAATTCCAAAGCAAACCTTCTATTTATAAAAAACATTGTTTTTATAGAAAAATCTCTATAGTGTGTTAAAACATTTCATGTAGGGTTCCTTATAACAATTGTAAAATTAAAAATAAATTCACCAAAATTCGAGAAGCTAAAATAAATTATAATAGTGTTTACACTCAAAATATTTCAAAAATGTCGAATGGTAATTTTTTTTAAATTCAACAATATTTAAAATTTTTACAATCAATGTAAGATTTTTCATTGAATGACGAGAGCAAAACTTTTTTTAGGCTTTTTAAAATTAAAAAAAAAATCAATCCCATGAAATTATTCCACAACTTCGTTTTGAGTTGAACCTTTCTAGCTTTCAAAATTTACTCACCTGCACATAGAAAGGATATAAAAAAAACTTATTAATTCGTGAATTGTTTCTTACGAGAAAAAGATCAAATACTTTAAAGAAGCGCTTTTTTATCTTCTTTATTAATGATACGAAGAAGGTGAATCTCTTTCGGGTTAAGCGAAAAACTCGTTAATTTCATCATAGGAGAAGGGATACATTTTAGATCAATCTTGGAATCGCATTATGGTTATTCAAACGTCATACTTGTTCCATTACACCGCTCCGACTTGTGTCGCTGATCAATCTTTAGTCATTCTCCATCTTGCACTTCAAAGTTATAAACTAGCACTCTTTGTCACACACTTTTTATCCTTATAAACAATTTCCCGCCACTCATCTATATCATAGCATACATATGTTACTTCGTTTATATTATATCTATACATCTTTTCATGCACGCTCTTCTATTCCTTTGACTTTTTATATCTTTCCTAGTCAGAGTCCCATGCACATATTCTCACCATTCTTTACTTGGCCTACCTCTGGGTGCGCAACGTAATTAAACTTACTTTATCAAACGGCCTTCATCCATTTTCTCCACATGAGCAAACCATAACAACCAATTTCGTTCACTTCTATCGATCAGTGTTTTACTAGCATAAAAGTAGCTCTACTATTTATATTGGATATATAGAAATTTGTATTTTTTTCTAATAATGTTTCACTTTAATAATTTTAATTAAATAGTTTAGAAATTTTTCCACTGGAAGATCGAAGTATTAAAGAAACTACATCTTTGAAACAATCCTATTCCTTAAAGTTATTTCTTTCAAAATCAGTTTCAGTTTCTAATATGTCAATACTATTAGGATTTTACATGATTATTTTGAGAACGTAATAGGAATATGAGTTATACTTTCTCCTTATTTTTGGTTTCCGCTTTTTTTATTTTTCGCACAGCCAATGGCGAGGGAATGTTTAGTGGAGGCGGGGGAGTTAACGGTGGTAATCCACACACCAAATTGGAAGAGAGTAGTTGCCCTCGGCAGACTTGGATTCCCACGCCTCATCATTCCTCGACGCGAAATATACACCATTGTACGTACACGGGTTATTATTTACTTTTTCTGTTTATCTTTTCGTTCTTATTTGCCTTAACTTTTGTAATTTAAAGGAAACCGGTTTTGAGAGTATTAAAAAACTATTTCTTGGTTTGCCTTTTGAAAACAGAAATTCAGTAACATTTGTTTTATTATACAGCTGTAGTACACCCGATGGGCCACGCTGTTGGTAATCAACAGCAACCCTTAAATACGAGTGGTAATACGAGTGGGCAGATTTTGAACTCTACACAGGGTCAATCGACCGAACCTTTTTATGGAAGTTCCACACCACCTCAGGACCTCAATCAGCCTCCGGCAGCAGTCGATCCATTAGCTGTAACCTTAAGTACGTTCCCTAAGTATATTTAATTTGTTTTTAAATGCTAGACTAAAATAAAAGATCGTTTCATTTGATTTTTTACGAAATGAAAAGAAAGTTTCGTAATGGTTCCCAGATATCATTGTACTTTAGGTAATGTTTAACGGGACTGCATTCACGAAAATATCGGAGCATTGTTTAATGTCTTAACAGGTGCCAGTCAGAGCTCACCAGTGTCGCCGGTACATTTACACCATCAAAATGGTTTTTCTGTAGCCACTGTTGCAAATCCTTATAATACTGGTGCACCACAATGGACTGGTGCCAACACCCTGACTTATACGCAGAGTATGCAACCTCCTGACCACCGGCATCTTCATACCACGTCGTACTGTAAGTAAAAAAGACAGTTCATTTTTCTCTAGTTACCGCAAGCATTCCTGTAAAAGTAGATTCCTTGTTGGAAAAAAATTAAAAGTTCTACGCCATAATAGTCTGAATCTTTAATGTTCTTTTCTTTTATTTCAATGTGTACCCCTTCTCTCTACTCTACAGTATCACATTTCTCATAATATTAGCAAATAGTTTTCCTAACAAATGAAAAGATCAAATTTCAGGGGGTGGGCATGGAAGCGAAGTAGGAGGAAATTTACTCTCGAGTCAACCAGCTCCAGAATACTGGTGCTCTGTTGGATACTTTGAATTGGACACTCAAGTGGGCGAAACTTTCAAAGTAAGCAGTAGTTGTCCTACCGTAACAGTAGATGGTTATGTGGACCCCAGTGGGGGTAACAGATTTTGTCTTGGAGCTCTGAGTAACGTACACCGCACAGAGCAAAGTGAAAAAGCCCGTCTGCATATAGGTATGAACTTTCTCCATGTAATCAGCTTCTTGTAAGAAATAAAGGTTCAGTTTTTTAGCATTTTGCAATATGGTTATGCAGGAAAAGGCGTAGTTCTCGACTTGCGAGGCGAAGGCGACGTTTGGCTCAAATGTCAAAGCGAACATAGCGTTTTTGTCCAATCCTATTACCTGGATAGAGAAGCTGGTCGTGCGCCCGGTGATGCAGTTCACAAAATCTATCCTACAGCGTATATTAAAGTATTCGACCTTCGGCAATGCCACAAACAAATGAGAGGACAAGCTGCCACTGCTCAAGCGGCAGCAGCGGCTCAAGCAGCAGCTGTAGCTGGACATCTCACTCATGGGGCGCCTATAACTAAAAGTATGTATACGTCTGATCATCAAGTAACGTTATTTTTGATAGTGTATCAGTACTAATTTTCAAGTTTTAATGTATTGGCCCACCTTAAAGCTGAGATGATGCATATCTTATATACGTAAAAGACGGTACCGAATATGTAACATATTTTCTCGTAACGAAGAGGCAGTTCTTAGAATTTTTTAAAGCACTGAGACTATAGACAAATACGAATACAAAGAAAGGTCCATTCGAGCTACTATCAGCAGAAAGATATCCACCAGATGTCGTTAATTGTGGAAGTAGAATGGGGCCCTTTTTTGTAGTATTTTTATCCAATACTTTGGCAGGCGTCTTACCTAATTAAAATCAAAATTATTCAAACTGCTACTTCTTGCGAAAGATAATTTTCATTCACTTTTTGCGAAAAAACTCATAACAATTGGATTTACATTAAATTACATTACATCACATTTGATAAAGAACCTGAACAAAAATTCTTGTATAAATAAGATTTAAAAATATTTTGAAATTTTAAAACCTGTAATGCATTTCGAAAATGTTGTAGAGCATACTAAATGCTATGGTTTTTGTCATATTTTCTCGCTCTCATCAATGATCATTAACACTGGTAACTAGTCAAATCCATAATTCTCTGTTAAAAACTGTGTTTGGCTGAACAGGAGAATGGCAATGTAGTAATAATTAGATCTCGGTTGCTCGATATCGATAAAAATTGCCAAATAAAGTCATTTCCAACATTTCTAATTGCCTTATCGAAAAGCGATTTCAAGGGGTTATTAATGCCTCGAGAAGTATTATTTTCGACAACACCAAGTCATTCGAAAAGGACTCGACTGAACTGCCACTAGTGGCATTTGGTGCTACAAAAAATCTTATTAGAAATTGAGCGATATACGTGTTTCTAAAGATGAAGATATCTCTGTGAATATTTTCTAAGGGGATTTTTAATCCATAACTCTACACACCACCACATTAATACATATGTCTTTTCAATTACTGCGTAATAAAAAGAGTTTTTAGATTAATTTGTTATTACTAAACTTAAGATACTTGTTTTAAAACTTGAAAACTTTCGCTTTTTGTTATAGGCCTTAGTGCAGCTGCTGGAATAGGAGTTGACGATCTCCGACGACTTTGCATCTTGCGATTAAGCTTTGTAAAGGGATGGGGTCCAGATTATCCTAGACAGAGTATAAAGGAAACACCGTGCTGGATTGAGGTGAGTTGCACTAACATTTCGCGCTCTAATATTAATAGTCATGTAAACATGACTGCAGTCCATTTGTGGATTATCTTTATATTATAAAAAGGTCTCACCACAGCCGCTGTGATGAGAATCGAAGTCCCTCCCTAACTGCCCGTGTATACTCTATCCTCTCGAACTGTTTTAGTTCAAAACATAGACCCAAATTATTTAGCACTGTTACCGCATTGTACTGATTACACTTATCTTACACTAAGTGTAGCTTCTGCACCAGTCCCGAATCTCCTTTTTAGAAATCTAACTTAAAAAAAATTCTGCATCGGATTTGTGAAAGACATCTATTTTGCTGATGTCTGTTACACCCTTACATGAGTCCGTGTAGCGAAATCAATAGTATTTGGTCCTTTGCAAGTCTGGCGTAGGAATTTGATTTTTGTTAAGGTTAGATGGACAAAAAGGAGATTCGGGATTGGTACAAAAGCTATACACATGAAGTACTACAACGAGACCACACGCCTATGGCGGAGATGGTGGAAAACAATCAACCACCGCAATAGCCTGTCCTCGGATTTTCATTTATTCCCAGGTGAGAGCGTTACATGCAGGAAATTGAGGAATTACGATTCCTATAGTAGCAATTGACAAGTTTCACGACAAATATTCTCTGAAGGGGCGCTCTCCTCTAGGAATAAGTCTCTCCTTGGCGAAAATCCGTGGATAGGCGATCGCGAACTGATGCCAGGTGAAATACATGGCATACGGTCTGCTTGTAGTACTTCGTGGCTATACACTAAGAAGGATGATACTCCAGGTGTCCCTCGCCGATTTGATTCTCCCTGATATATGTTGTAGTACTCGAAAAACTAAGCGACACTTCTTTTTTTTTATTTGCGGAAAGACACTTTAAGGGGGTGAAACAGCCCCTCAAAGATAGGGGTCGCAAGTGTCGATTGTATAGTTTTGTGTATAAAAACAAACTGGTTTCGACCAAACCTACTGGAAAAGTTTCCTCGTGATGAAAGATGAATAACGTAATTTTCTCAAAAAAAAAAAATAATAATAATAATAATAAGGGGGTAAACCACCCCTACATATTTTTAAATGTGCTGAAAATTGATAAATTCACAGGAAAAAATAAAAAAAAATTATATTTTGCACTTGAAACAAAAATAAAGTTGATGTATTTCGCCAAAAAAATGGTGTGAAAAAATTATTGGGGGTAGCTACCCCTAAATACTTTTTATTTTGTGTCTATGATAATATATACTTTGCATACACGAAAAAATTGAGAAATTAGTGTTATAATGAAGGAAGTAAAATAGAGGCCATCCAACATGAATAGAAAAATTACGCGGGGGTAAACCACCCCTACATATTTTTTAATGTGCTGAAAATTGCGAAATTCATAGGAGGAGAATTTTAAAAAATATATATTTTGCACTTGAGACAAAATTAAAGTTGACGTGTTTCGTGAAAAAAAAATTTTCCCTCAATAATGGGGGTAGCTACCCCTAAACACTTTTTATTTTGTGTCTATGATAATATATACTTTCCATACACAAAGACAATTGGGAAAATAGTTTAAAACGAAGGAAGTAAACTAGAGTCCATCCAACATGAATACAAAAATTAGGCGGGAGTAAACCACCCCACCAATTATGTCGAAAATTGCAAATTAAGTCTAAAATCGAGCAAAAAAATCCGAAGAAAATACGTGTTGCACCCAAAAAAGAGGATGAAGGTATTCATGTATTTTTGAGAAAAAAAGAGCATTGAAGAGGGTAACTACGCCTAAACTATTTTTATACAAAAAAATCATTAAAATCATTAAAAAGTATACATATTTTATAGACAAAAATAGTACGTTCAGGTCAAATTTACAATCTTTTGAGTTCTAGCCAGTATATCGAAGATTTATTCTTCAAACTTTGAACAATAATGATAGTCGTCAAAAAAGTGTTTAAAACATAATGATTTCTTACACCACAAACATCGAATTACAGCGATATTCGTACAACCTAATATATCACAACGTGTTTTACAAGAATCACCTTATATTATGGACTTATATTATGGGTGTGGTGAGCTCAAACTTGTAGTTATTTATAACTACAAGAAAACTATCCACCTAGAAACACTACCCGAATCGGGTAGTGTCACGCCTACCCTGAAAGGGAAATGGCTTAATGGTATACATACCGAAGCTAAAGTCCACCGGATTTTCGAATTTACCTGGTTTTTCTGCAATATATCCGCTTTTGTACCGTGAATATTTAAAAAGATTAGTATATCTTGGCGAGGTTAATTGATTATGCACCAAAGACTGAAGCTTAATAATATTATTCCTGATATGTAAATTGATATCGTAATTCATCAAAATAACAGAATCAGAAAAGTGACGCACATAATTTTTCCAAACTCTAAACCCAAATACATCTAAAGGTTGAATTTTTCCTGTTGTTCCTGTTGGAATAATTTTAAAATTCCCAATTTTATCGGAGGGTGTTGCTTCTTCTACTACAATTGGGCAATGACCAGTCCATGAATCAAGGAGTAAAACGCTATTTGGTCCTACATTTTGATAATAAATTTCCGTCAACCAAGTCTTGAAGTTCTCTGCAAATAATAAAATCAATTATCATTGCTTTCATACAATTTTTAATAGAAGGAGAAAATGTGTTACCTGAGGTAAGTTTGCCCGATTTTGAAGCATCTACGTACACATTACTCGGTCTAAATAATGTCCTATCTACAATTGGTCCAAATTTTCTGCTCGGTTTTTTTGGAACTAGAAATAGAAGTGAAAGAAGTTTCCCGTCAGCAGATATTAGTGGTTGGATAGTGTAACTGTGGGTCGTGGACCAAATAGACTGGACAACGCATTCCACCTTTTTTTTCTCCTTCAACAGCCAAAGTTCTCCCGGAATGAATTTCCAATTGAAAACCACTTTGATCCGAATTATAAACATTCTGCACTCCAAGATTTGCTATCTCTTGCTTCACACTGGCTACAAATTCATCTGCCTTCATTTTTAACTCATCGACCTTTTCCAAAGTCTTTCTGGTAACAAACTTGTTTATTTTTCTGGAAACTATTCTGTGTTTGCTTTTAAATTTAGCAAGCCATGTTCGAGAAGCGCGGAAGCGAAAATCTTCATGGCTAACCTCTTTTTGTGCTTGTAATGCCCATCTGCGTATGTCTTTATCGTGAACAATTAGCCCGCTATCAACTGCTTTTTTGAACTTTTCTAATGTAATGTCACATATCCTAGAAACTTTTTCTCTATAAGTACCGCCTTTGTGGAGAGTATGGGCCCAACGTCTTAATTGTTTTACTGAAAGAACTTTCCTGAATTTTTGCTGTACACTCTCAAGACTTAAATTTTTCTTCTTTCCACTTCTCCAGTATTCGACTGCTCTTAATTTATAGTCGTATGATAGTTCTTCCTCATCTTTCGTGCATCTATCCGTAGGTGAAAAAGGCGAATCAGGAATAAGGTGTTGAACATCATCCTCTATGATTTGTACATCTGCATTTTTAAAAGGTTCTTGAAAATCTAAGGAATCTTCAATTATCATCTCCACCCCGTTAAATTCTTCCATGGCATCCAACAAAATTGCTTCAAAATGATCCTTTAATTCAATTTCCTTAACGTTTGTCGGAGTTTCTTTTATATTTAATGTTTGGAATGTAGCAAGCAGTAAATTTATAACATTCAAAGGATTCACCTTCATTTTCAAACTTGTAGAAAGGTTGAAAAGTTTTGTTTAAAAGCAATAGTGAATATTAAAATACAAGTGAAAAATCTAAATTAAATTGTAAGACGTATACATTTGGACACGTTCAAACAATTTTTGCATTTTTTAAAGATTTTTCCATATCAGGAGACAACTGACAGAAATTTTAACAGAAAATCCAAATTTTCCCCGGTCAAACATATATTATCGGTTTTCACAGCCATGGCTAACGATTGTAAACACACTCGGAAAAAACGGAGAAATTGTTGAGAAATCCAGTATCAGTATTTTTACGGCATTAAATTTAATTTTAATGTAGATAAAAGCGGTTAGTTTTTTTGTCGCAAGGAAAAAGTTAAAATCGTCCAAAGATTACTTTGTACTAGAGTGTTAATTAAATAATTTGGAATAAAAATGTTCTCAGAGCATCTCTGTTTTATTTGATGAACAAAAAACATCCATTGTAAAAGAAATAAGGTAGTTTATTCAGAGTTCACAGAGATGCGAATATGTGGCCTAAGGCAGGGCCTTTGGACCCTGCCCTGGGTGAAATGTAAAATTTGTTTGAAAACGCTTTTTTATGTAATAATGTGGATAGAAATTTGAACAAAAATTTCCGTATTAAGTTGAGTGGTCACCCTTTTGAACTGTTCTTGGCAATTTAATCAATAAGTAGTTGCAAAAAACTCAGAAGCGCAAAATGGCCCAAGGCAGGGCACCTTCCCCTATTCAGATTTTTCATGTATAATATCGAATTCGGAAAATTTATTGGTTCCCTTACCGTTCTGTTTGATGATTTTTGGTTTATTCTGCGATTCCTGTCAAGTTTGTTTGTCTCTGCTTCTTTGGGTTAGAGATTCTGATGTTCCTGGTTTTCTGGATGAATGTGAGTCCCCGTTCCGGAACTTCACAGAATTTTCGAAGTAACTTTACGCACGCAGAATTTTTTAAATGAACAAATCGGTTTAAATTTGAACAGAGTGCAGCACTTGCAACTTGAAGTGAACAGTTCGACAGAATTCGGGCAAAGTAACAGTGTTGAAAACTAGACTGGACTGAACTAATTGTAAGCGAATTAGGGCAGAGTAACGGCGTTGAAAACTAGACTGAATTCTCTTTCGGATTCTGGGGTTTTTATCTTGAAAGTTTTCGTACATTATTCACGTCATTGCTGTTATTTTCCAGTTTAATCTTGGCATGGACCAGCTTCCTGGCGCGGATCCAGAGGGGGGGCCACGGCGGCTTGCCCCCCCCCCCCCAACCCCC